>PISX010025768.1:0-25632 GCA_004024625.1 Mellivora capensis | reverse complement strand
AGGGAGACAAACCATAAGTGACTCTTAATCTCACAAAACAAACTGAGGGTTGCTGGGGGAGGGGGTCGGGAAAGGTGGGTGGGGTAATGGACATTGGGGAGGGTATGTGCTATGGTTAGTGCTGTGAAGTGTGTAAACCTGGCGATTCACAGACATGTACCCCTGGGGATAAAAAATTGTTTATAAAAAAATAAAAATTAAAAAAAAAAGTAAACATTAATCTGATTTGTAATACCATAGGTTATTATTTTGTTCTTTTTTTACTTCATATAAATTAAATCACTATATATATGTATGATATAACATTTTTTAAAAAGACTTTATTTATTTGACAGAGAGAGATCACAAACAGGCAGAGAGGCAGGCAGAGAGAGAAAGGGAAGTAGGCTTCTGTGAGTAGAGAGTCCGATGCAGGGCTCCATCCCAGGAACCTGAGATCATCACCTGAGCTGAAGGCAGAGGCTTTAACCCACTGAGTCACCCAGGAGCCCCTGTGATATAACTTTCTTATGCCTGACTTCTTTTACTCAATATTATACTCATGAGGATCAATCATTTTTGTATGCATTTGTAATTCCTTTATTATAATTGCTGCACAGTATTCTGTTTAGGAATATACAATAATTAATTTATTTAATTTATTATTGGATATTTGGGTAGGTTTCACTATTAAGAGATTATGGGGTATGAATAGTGCTGCTATGAGCATGCTTGTATGTATCTTCTCGTGAGCAAATGTATATATTTCTGTTGCATATTTATAAAGGAATTCAATGGTTGAATCATAGAGTAAACCTATGTTCATCTTTAGAAGATATTGTCAAACAGTTTTCTAAAATGGGTAAGCCAATTTACACTACCATCAAAAGTGTATGAGAGTGATTTCTGGCTTCTCCACATCCCCGCATTTTTTTTTTTTTTGTCATTTTCAATTTTGCCATGCCATTCTTGTTCATATATAGGGTTATATTATGGTTTCTATCTGCATTTCTTCATTAGATAGTATAATTGAATGATATTTTTAAATTAATTTATTAGACACTGATATCCTTTTGTGAGAAATCTATTTATGTCTTTTTGTCAGTTTTCTTAAAAGTTACTTTTTCTTATTGATTTATAGGATTTCTTTATATATGTTGGATGAAAGGCTTTTTTTTGTTTGTTATATTTATTGCAAATGTCTTTCTCTAATATGTAAGTTCCAGGTATAATTTTAATGGTGACTTTTAATAAAGGGAAGTTTTAAAACTTTTTTAAATAATTTTTTTATTTTTTTATTAACATATAATGAATTATTAGCCCCAGGGGTACAGGTCTATGAATCGCCAGGTTACACACTTCATAGCACATACCTTGCCCAATGTCCATAACCCCACCACCCTCTCCCTACCCCACCTCCCCTGGCAACCCTCAGTTTGTTTTGTGAGATTGAGCATCTCTTATGGTTTGTCTCCCTCCTGATCCCATCTTGTTTCACTTATTATTTTCCTACCCAACAACCCCCCACATTGCATCTCCACTTCCTCATATCAGGGAGATCATATGATAGTTGTCTTTCTCTGATTGACTTATTTCGCTAAGCATAATACCCTCTAGTTCCATCCATGTCATCGCAAATGGCAAGATTTCATTTCTTTTGATGGCTGCATAGTATTCCATTATATATATATATATATATATATATATATATATATATATATATATATATATCACCTCTTCTTTATTCATCTGTTGATGGACGTCTAGGTTCTTTCCAAAGTTTGCCTATTGTGGGCATTGGTGCTATAAACATTTGGGTGCATGTGCCCCTTCAGATCACTACATTTGTATCTTTAGGGTAAATACCCAGTAGTGCAATTGCTGGGTCGTAGGGTAGCTCTATTTACAACTTTTTGAAGAACCTCCATGCTGTTTTCCAGAGTGGCTACACCAGCTTTCATTCCCACCAACAGTGTAGGAGGGTTCCCCTTTCTCCACATCCTCACCAGCATCTGTCATTTCCTGACTTTCTAGGAAGAAGTTGCTGCAGCTGAGGTCAAAGAGGTTGCTGCCTGTGTTCTCCTCAAGGATTTTCATGGATTCCTTTCTCACATTGAGGTCCTTCTTCCATTTTGAGTCTATTTTTGTGTGTGGTGTAAGGAAATGGTCCAGTTTCATTCTTCTGCATGTGGCTGTCCAATTTTCCCTACACCATTTGTTGAAGAGACTTTTTTCCATTGGACATTCTTTCCTGCTTTGTTGAAGATTGGTTGACTATAGAGTTGAGGGTCTATTTCTGGGCTCTCTATTCTGTTCCATTGATCTATGTGTCTGTTTTTGTGCCAGTACCATACTGTCTTGATGATGACAGCTTTGTAATAGAGCTTGAAGTCTGGAATTGTGATGCCACCAACTTGGCTTTCTTTTTCAATATTCCTCTGGCTATTTGAGGTCTTTTTTGGTTCCATATAAATTTTAGGATTATTTGTCCCATTTCTTTGAAAAAAAATGGGTAGGATTTTGATAGGGATTGCATTAAATGTGTAGATTGCTTTAGGTAGCATAGACATTTTCACAATATTTGTTCTTCCAATCCAGGAGCATGGAACATTTTTCCATTTCTTTGTATCTTCCTCAATTTCTTTCATGAGTACTTTATAGTTTTCTGAGTATAGATTCTTTGCCTCTTTGGTTAAGTTTATTTCTAGGTATCTTATGGTTTTGGGTGCAGTTGCAAATGGGATCAACTCCTTAATTTCTCTTTCTTCTGTCTTGTTTTTGGTATAAAGAAATGCAACTGATTTCTGTGTATTGATTTTATATCCTGACGCTTTACTGAATTCCTGTATAAGTTCCAGCTGATTTAAGTGGAGTCTTTTGGGTTTTCCACATAAAGTATCATATCATCTGCAAAGAGGAATAGTTTCACTTCTTCTTTGCTGATTTGGATGCCTTTAATTTCTTTTGTTGTCTGATTGCTGAAGCTAGGACTTCTAGTACTATGTTGAATAGCAGGGGTGATAGTGGACATCCCTGCTGTGTTCCTGATCTTAGAGGAAAAGCTCTCAGTTTTTCTCCATTGAGAATGATATTAACGGTGGGTTTTTCATAGATGGCTTTGATAATATTGAGATATGTACCCTCTATCCCTACACTTTGAAGAGTTTTGATCAGGAAGTGATGCTGTACTTTGTCAAATGCCTTTTCAGCATCTCTTGAGAGTATCATATGGTTCTTGTTCTTTCTGTAATTCTCTTTTTTGATGGGATCCTTGTCTGGTTTTGGGGTCAAGGTGATGCTGGCCTCATAAAATGAGTTCGGAAGTTTTCCTTCCATTTCTATTTTTTGGAACAGTTTCAGGAGAATAGGAATTAATTCTTCTTTAAATGTTTGGTAGAATTCCCCTGGGAAGCCATTTGGCCCTGGGCTCTTGTTTTTTGGGAGATTTTTGATGACTGCTTCAATCTCCTTACTGGTTATGGGTCTGTTCACGTTTTCTATTTCTTCCTGGTTCAGTTGTGGTAGTTTATATGTCTCTAGGAATGCATCCATTTCATCCAGATTGCCAAATTTGCTGGCGTATAGTTGCTCATAATATGTTCTTATAATTGTATTTCTTTGGTGTTGGTTGTGATATCTCCTCTTTCATTCATGATTTCATTTATTTGGGTCCTTTCTCTTTTCTTTTTGCTAAGTCTGGCCTGGAGTTTATCAATCTTATTAATTCTTTCAAAGAATCAGCTCCTAGTTTCGTTGATTTGTTCTATTGCTTTTTTTTGGTTTCTATTTCATTGATTTCTGCTCTGATCTTTATGATTTCTCTTCTCCTGCTGGGTTTAGCCTTTCTTTGTTCTTTCTCCAGCTCCTTTAGGTGTTGAGTTAGGTTGTGTATTTGAGACCTTTCTTGTTTCTTGAGAAAGGCTTGTATCGCTGTATATTTTCCTCTCAGGACTGCCTTTGCTGTGTCCCACAGATTTTGAACCGTTGTGTTTTCACTGTCATTTGTTTCCATGAATTTTGTCAATTCTTCTTTAATTTCCTGGTTGACCCATTCATTCTTTAGAAGGATGCTGTTTAGTCTCCATGTATTTGGGTTCTTTCCAAATTTCCTCTTGTGATTGAGTTCTAGCTTCAGAGCATTGTGGTCTGACAATATTCAGGAAATGATCTCAATCTTTTGGTACCATTTGAGACCTGATTTATGACCCAGGTTGTGATCTATTCTGGAGAATGTTCCATGTGAACTAGAGAAGAATGTGTATTCTGTTGCTTTGGGATGGAATGTTCTGAATATATCTGTGATGTCCATTTGGTCCAGTGTGTCATTTAAGGCCTTTATTTCCTTGTTGATCTTTTGCTTGGACGATCTGTGCAGTTCAGTGAGGGGAGTGTCAACGTCCCCTACTATTATTGTATTATTATCGATATGTTTCTTTGAATTTGTTATTAATTGGTTTATGTAGTTGGCTGCTCCCATGTTAGGGGCATAGATATTTAAAACTGTTAGATTCTCTTATTGGATAGATTCTTTGAGTATCATATATTGTCCTTCCTCATCTCTTATTATAATCTTTGGCTTAAAACCAAATTGATCTGATATAAGGATTGCCACCCAGCTTTCTTTTGATGTCCATTAGCATGGTAAGTTGTTTTCCACCCCCTCCTTTTAAATCTAGAGGTGTCTTTGGGTCTAAAATGAGTTTCTTGTAGGCAGCATATTGATGGGTTCTGTTTTTTTATCCATCCTGATAGCCTGCGTCTTTTGATTGGGACATTTAGCCCATTTACATTCAGGGTAACTATTGAGAGATATGAATTTAGTGCCATTGTATTGCCTGTAAGGTGACTATTATTGTATATTGTTTCTATTCCTTTCTGGTCTACTACTTTTAGGCTCTCTCTTTGCTTAGAGAACCCCTTTCAATATTTCCTGTAGATCTGGTTTGGTGTTTGCAAATTCTTTTAGGTTTTGTTTGTTCTGGAAGCTTTTTATCTCTCCTTCTATTTTCAATGATAACCTAACTGGATATAGTATTCTTGGCTGCATGTTTTTCTTGTTTAGTGCTCTGAATATATCATGCCAGTTCTTTCTGGCCTGCCAGGTCTCTGTGGATAAGTCTGCTGCCAATCTAATATTTTTACCTTTCCATGTTATAGACTTCTCCTGGGTTGCTTTCAGGATTTTTTCTTTGTCGTTAAGACTTGTAAAATTTACTATTAGATGACGGGGTGTGGACCTATTCTTATTGATTTTGAGGGGGGTTCTTTGTACCTCCTGGATTTTGATGCTTGTTCTCTTTGTCAAATTAGGGGAATTCTCTACAATAATTCTCTCCAATATACCTTCTGCTCCCTTCTCTCTTTCTTCTTCTTCTGGAATCCCAATTATTCTAATGTTGTTTCATCTTATGGTATCACTTATCTCTCGAGTTCTCCCCTGTGGTCCAGTAGTTATTTATCTCTCTTTTGCTAAGCTTTTTTATTCTGTCATTTAGTCTTCTATATCACTAATTCTCTCTTCTGCGTCATTTATTCTAGGAGTAAGAGCCTCCATTTTTTATTGCACCTCATTAATAGCTTTTTTACATTTCAACTTGGTTAGATTTTACTTCTTTTATTTCTCCAGAAATGGCTTTTATTTCTCCAGACAGAGTTTCTCTAATATCTTCCACACCTTTTTCGAGCCCAGCTAGCACCTTGAGAATCATCATTCTGACCTCTAGATCTGACATATTACCAATGTCCATATTGATTAGGTCCCTAGCCTTCAGTACTTGCTCTTATTCTTTTTTTTTTTTTTTTTTGTGGTGAGTTTTTCTGCCTTGTCATTTTATCCAGATAAGAATATATGATGGAATGAATAAAATACTAAAAAGGTGGCAAAGACCTCAGGAAAATGTGCTTTAACCAAATCTGAAGAGACCCCAAATTGTGGGGGGAAGAAAGGGGACAAAATGAAGTTCAGAATAAAAAATTTAAAAAAGAAAATAAAAGAAAAAATATAAAAAAGAAAAAATATATATTAGACTGGGGAATAAAACAGAGTCACCCACTTATTTTTGGGATTATTTTGGTCTCTTTAGAAGAAACTACCTCCCAAAATTTTAAAGAATGAGAAATATATATATATATATATATATATATATATATATATTACACAAAATAAGGGTAAACATGGTGAAGGGATGGAATATGAGTATAAGGATGAAATTTTTTTTTTTAATTTCTAAAAAAGGAGTTGATAAGATAAGTTGGTTGGGAGAATAAAGAAAAAGAAAGTGGAGGGAATTTTCTCAGGCTGGAGACTAGAACAAAGCCCTATGCTAGATTTAGGGTATATTTTGATCTATTAGAAGAAGTTTTATCCCAAATTTTTTTAGAAGAAAAACCCTATGTGTATACAAAAAATAAAGTTAGATACAATGAAGGATAAAATATAACTATAATAGTGAAGGTTCAAAAAGATTGTTTTTAGAAAGATATTGTTAAGATAAACTAGTTAAAAAACATGAGAAGAAGAAAAAGTAAAAGTTAAAAATATTTTAGCGTAAGAAAAAAATAAAATAAAATAAAATAAAATAAATTAACTTTGCAAGACAAAGAATCATGGGAGAAAGCCATGAATTCCATGCTTTGCTTTCTCCTCTGGAATTCTGCTGTTCTTCTTGGTAAGTGAACTTGGTCTTGGCTGGATTTCTTGCTGATCTTCTGGGGGAGGGGCCTGTTGTAGTGACTCTCAAGTGTCTTTGCCCCAGGTGGAATTGCACCGCCCTTACCAGGGGCTGGGCTAAGTACTCTGCTCGGGTTCGCTTTCGGGAGCTTTTGTTCCCTGAATACTTTCTGTAGAGTTCTGGAGGATGGGAATGAAAATGGAAGCCTCCCAATCTCTGGCCCAGAGGAGCCGAGAGCTTGGGGCCCCATTCCTCAGTGTACCTTTGGAGAAACATGCTCAATCACTCCCATCTCCCTGGCCTCCAGCTGCACTCCAAGCTCACCCAGCCTGTGACCAAGCATCTCTGTCTCTGGCACACAGCCCTACCTGGAGTCTCCAAACCCAGCAGATCCCTGAATCTTCCATGGGGGTCTCCCCGGATCTTGTGGGGTTTCTGCTCACAGACCAGTGTCCTGACTGTGCCATGGATCACAATTTAAGGTAACCCCGAGTTGAGAGCTCACTCCTCAGCTCTGTCTCTGTAGCCAGCTTCCCAACTCCAATACCTGCAAGCTCTGTGACACTCAGACACCCCCGATCCTTCTGTGACCCCGCAGGACCGGAGACCATGCTGTCCCTGCATGGGCTTCACCCAGGCTTAGCTAATTCTGGAGTGATATCCCTCAGTGGAACAGACTTTTAAAAGTTCTGATTTTGTGCTCCATTGCTCTGCCGCTTGCTGGGAGCTGGCCCCTCCCCCTGCAGTCTAGCTTGCCGGTGCTTTAGATTCACTTCTCTGAAGGTCGTACCTTTCAGAAAGTGGTTGATTTTCTATTTTTAGAATTGCTGCTCTTCTTCTCTCTGATCTCCTGTTGGAATTGTAGGTGTTCAGAATGGTTTGATAAACTATCTAGCTGATTTCCTGCTAACTAATGTCATCTCAGCCTGCTACTTCTCCACCATCTTGACTCTCCAGTCTGAAGTTTTAAATCTTAATACAGATATACACACACACATACACTCACATTATTGTTGGTGAATTTTTATGTCCTCATAAGAAATCTTTGCCTTTACCTATGAGATGAAGATGTTTTTCTACATTTTCTTCTAAAATCTTTGTAATTTAAATTATATGTTTATGTCTACAATCAATCTGGAATTGATTTTTGTATTGGGTTTAGATGTCGAGATTCATTTATTTCCCTTATGGATATCAGAATCAACCCAGCGTCATTTTTTTTAAAAATGACCATTTTTCCACAATAGTACTGATATGATCCTGCATCAGTGCCAGCGATTTGTCTACAGTTACCCCAGTTCCACAGCATAGTAAGTAATACAGCTTTATTCTAATTAAGGTAGGATGGTACTGATATTTGATAGTTTAAGTTCTCTAGCATCGTGTATCCTTGCAATTCCCTTGTCCCCTTATAGCTTTGCTTTTTCTTTCTTTATTTGACATAGAGAGGGAGGTCACAAGTAGGCAGAGAGGCATGTAGTTAGAGAGGGAGGAATCAGGCTCCCTGCTGAGCAGAGAGCCTGATGCGTGCCTCGATCCCAGGGCCCTGAGATCATGACCTGAGCTGAAGACAGAGGCTTAACCCACTAAACCCCCCAGGTGCCCCAGAGCTTTGCTTTTTCATGTGAAATTAACTGTTTTCACACACCTACTCATATATGTAAGTTCTACATATAATTATAATTAAAATAAAGCTGTATTTTATTATATAAACATATAAATATAGAATATATTTATGTGTATGTGTGTTACCTTTTTTATAAGATTTTATTAGAGAGAGGGAGAGAGAAAATGCATGAACAGGGGAGGACCAAAGGGAGAGGGACAAGCAGACTCCCCACTGAACATGGAGCCCAATGTGGGGCTAGATCTCAGGACCCTGAGATCATGACCTGAACCAAAATCAAGAGTTGGACACAACCAACTGAGCTGCTCAGGCATCTTATATGTGTATGTTTCTTTAGAAGTTTTTTTGCTTTTAATTAGATTTATTTACTATATTTAGTGTAATAAACTTGCTAGATGTGTAATGTGCTATTTATTAGATTTATTTCTAGGCATTTGATGTTTCTGATGCAATAATAAATATTTTCATAAATTATATTCTCTATGTATTGACATTAGAAATAAATTAATACATTAAATTGAATCCTATAAAATACTCAGAATTAATTATTTTTGACCTATGAAATTATCAATTTTTATTATTAGACAATATATTCACTTTGAATCCAGTGACCTAATTATATTTATATATTGTAAGAGTTGGGCTGTTGATTCTTTTGGATTTTCTATTATCAGTTTGTGAATAATGACAATTTTATTTTTGTAAATTTTTATTCTTTTTCCTCCTTTTCTTACCTTATTGCAATTGTTAGGATCTTAATGTCACTTTTAAGAGTCACTTATATCTCCAGTTACTGCCAATAAGCTAATAAGAATTTTGACTATATGTACACACAAAAAAATAGAGTCAGCTAATGGTTAAAAAAAAAGACCATCTTGAGCTTCCAGTTTCTTATATAGTAATTAATATGTGTGTGTGTGTGTTTTTTTAAAGATTTTATTTATTTATTTGTCAGAGAGAGTGAGCGAGCACAGGCAGACAGAGTGGCAGGCAGAGGCAGAGGGAGAAGCAGGCTCCCTGCCGAGCAAGGAGCCCGATGCAGGACTCGATCCCAGGACGCTGGGATCATGACCTGAGCCGAAGACAGCTGCTTAACAAACTGAGCCACCCAGGCGTCCCTAATATGTGTTTTTTAAAAGAGGAACCCCATGAAGTGACATTGAAGTAACATTACCACAAAAGCTTTGATTTTTTTGTATGACTTTGTATGTATCTGCATGCTTAATAGTATCCTCTTTTTTTAATTTGTATCTGCTCAATACTGGGTGTTTGTTTTAGCACCTCAATTAGATTTTAACTGCATTTTGTATTAGTAAACATGTCTTACTCTTCTACATTCCCTACAGTTCTAATTGGATAAAAATTGTATCCTTGTATACTTATTAATTAGATAATTATGGTGTACCAATTTCAATAACTTAGTTCTGTTCCCCCTAAATATGGAAAAATAATGGATAATGTAAGTACTATTAGAACTTCTAGTAGCACCTCACAGCTGGAAAACACTTAAAATCATTCACAAAACAATTTCAATATATTATTTTACTTGAACCTTATTGTCCTTTGAGGTAAGTTTTTCCAAAGCTCTAGTATATGAACACATGACATATACATATTCTATGACTTCCTATACTGACATCTAAATAATCTTAATTTTGCTACCATTTGGTAAGTCAAACTACTTGACACAGCAATAAAAGAAGTTATACTGAGCACCTACCATGTACCAGACATTGCGTAAACTGTATGTTAAAGAGATTTGTAGAAACCACAATCTAATGATGCAAGGCATTTTGGTACCTGAGCTGACAAGAGAAATCAAAATTCCCACTTGACAGCAGAAGGAGAATCCCATAGATTAAAGTTTTCTTTACAGAGATTTTTATCGAGGTGGGTTTATCCTAATGTTATTCCTCAGTACACTGGAAAGAAAATAACATATGGCATAATACATATTGATTATTCTAATTCTAAGAGCTCCTAGTTTAGTTCTCTGCCCTGAAGCCTTACCCTATAATTCCTCCTGCACATTGTTTCTTTCTTTTTTTTTTTTTTAAGATTTTATTTATCTGACAGAGATCACAAGTAGGCAGAGACGCAGGCAGAGAGAGGAGGAAGCAGGCTCCCTGCCGAGCAGAGAGCCTGATGTGGGGCTTGATCCCAGGACCCTGAGATCATTACCTAAGCCGAAGGCAGAGGCTCAATCCACTGAGCTACCCAGTGGCACCCTGCACAGTGTTTCTATATCAGATTAACATTTCCCAAATTCAAAACACATGACTTCTAGAAAGCTTCTAGTTTTTCCCCTCCCCCACCTCAACCTTTATCATATCCCATTCCCCTCTTTCTTATTCTGGATAAAATGCACATTCTTCAATCACTGAATGTCAATATCAATTCTTACTATAGCTACCCAATTAGTCCCATGATGTGCACCCTTAATTTCTCCACATGGGTCATTGAACATAGACATGTTCATGAAGTCTTTGCTTATCACTCCTCGAATTCCCAGTTGAAATAGTTTTGCTGTCTTTTCCACCTATTCCAGTGATTCCTCAGTCTTTCTTCATCTTAGACTTTAAGATTTTGACTAAAGCTATGTCCCCTGAAACTCATCTATGCACTGGTTGATAAGAAACCCTTATATATTCTAACCCTAATTACCCTTCAAGACCTCACTGCCAAATTCATATTTTGTCTTCAGCTGCATATTAATTACTTTCTTCTCTAAATTTCTATAACAGTTAATCTTTTAATAACAATCTATGTACACTTTAGGGTCCTAAAGGGCAGTCTTTTATACATTTTATATATCTCTTCATATTTACCATGGAACATTTATTAATGCTCATTAAGTGAGTAAAGATCTTTCTGGTTACAACAAATTGTGTTCAAATCATTTGGAAATATGAGGTAAATAAAAAAATCATATTAAGTTCTGTGATAGTGTTTCTTAACCTTCAGTGTATTGCAGAATAAACTGGGAATTTTAAAAATCCATCCTCTAACCTGAAGATTCTGATTCAGTATGTCTGGAAGATGTAATGAGTTTTATTGTTGTTGTTTTTGTGCTCCACAGAGAATTCTCATCTGTACCCATGGTTGACAACTGCTGTTTTTAAAGCAATAAGGACAATAAATAGACAACTTCTCAATAATAGACTTTATATTAATAAAAAATAATATGCAAAACTGTTGTATATTTAAAAAAAACACTTTGCTTATGACATGTACAACAATAGTTCTAGCTAGTCAAGCACAGTCATAATAATTAAAGATTAATGATAAAAAGCCTGCTGATATAAGGAGCTTATCTTCATCAAATCTGTTTGTGCAGCTAAGATAGTTCAGTGGGTACAATAAGGAAAAGCTTAAAATCCTGTGCTGAGAACAAGATGGGAACCTAATAAATACTCATTGATTAATTGAATTAAAATCATTCTATATGGGTTTCCTGTATTCTGCTTTTTGAATAATGCCATGTTCTAGTACCTTTTAAAAATCATTACCGTGGAATGAAAGGGAGTTCATGCTTGAACCAACAAGTATTGTCCTGTATTGCAGTTTTTATTTTAGCAAAGAGAGTAGTATAAGAGTAATTATATATTTTGTGGAATTTTGCAGAGAATGTCTGTTGTACAAATCAAGTCATATCCTGAAATATGACAACTACATATAATAAGTGCTATTACTAAGTGGCTAACCTATGTAAAGTGGGAAATAGTTCTATCCTTGAATGTATTAAATAGCTCTTTTTCTTACTTAACTTCAGTAAATTATTTTGAATATTTTTCCTGAAAGATAAAATGTTAGGTTTTGTATATATACATTTGTATGTGTGTATATACATATATGCACATATACATAATATATAGTATATAATACATACATATATGTATAGTAAATATTCAGACTTTTTTATTTTCTTTCTTTTTTATCTATGCATGCACACACACACACATTTGCATTTATAAAACAGAAAACCAAAACCCCGAATATCTACTATAAAAAGAGCCTTTGTTCATATCACTGTGCAGGTGTCAGTATGCATCATATCATCATATTATGATTGAGGATGTTAGAAGTCCCATAAAGCTAAATATCAACAGGGCTCTAGAATACTTTTCTTGTTATTAATGGGTATTTTTGACCCAAGATAATTTTACCTTTTTTCTATTTTAGTCCAAATATTCATAGCCTTCTGCTCATAGGCATATTTAATCTCACCACCTTTATAATTATTTGATTGAAGTTATCATTAGAGAAATTATAGAGCAGGTTTTCATAAGCATAATTATCTTTTTTGTCTTCAGCACCTCAGCCTCTATACTGTATTTCCCCTCTGTCTTGGTATGATCGTACATCACAAAGTATATTTATAAGGTCATGCAGATAAATTCCAAGCATCATTTAGCAAATAGCTTTGTCATCCATTACTAATAGTTATACACATATGACCCAGCGCAAGGTAGCACTGTGTTAACCGGCACTACTGTTAATCCGGGCAGGCAAGAAAAGAAAAATCTTGCTAAGACCTGGTGTTTTACATTCATTGTCTGCAGTTCCTAGACCAATTGTGATATCTGCTTAGTATGGTTTAAATTTTCTTTGTAGACTAGACTTGTTCTCTTTTCATGCAAGGGAACTTTCACCTGATTTGATTTTGTTGGCTTCCTCAGCATCTGTTTTAGAGCTGACATTCAGACCAAACCCAAGTGTATTGTTGAACAAGCTAGATGGTTTTTTGTTTTTTGTTTTGCATTTATTTACTTTTGTTACATTTTACTAGTTTACTTAAATTGAGCTCAGTGCCCTTAGGTACAAGTAGAACATTTCTCTATAGAACAAAAAGAGAAAACTCAGTCTTGAAACTTTGATGTTGGTCAGGTAATGTGCAGTATAGTTCTGAGTCCCCAGTATTCCTCCATGAAAGCTTCTGTCTGTTTAATTACTTTGTGTTTTCTCATACCAGGACCTTTTTTTTCATGCTTATTTCACCTAAAACACCCTCTCTCCTACTTAGCATGTAAGACCTGACTCAAATTTCAGGTCATCCAAGAAGATTCCTTTGATCACACTAGCTCAGTGAACATTTTATTCCTCTTAACTTCCATAGTCCTTACTCCTGACATAACATAATTAGAAATTATATGATGTCTGGTATTGAAGTTATCTTTATGTTTGTGCTGTCCCTGTTTTGTTCTTGCCATTTCCACTCTTTGCATACAGGATTGTTTATTTGTATTTCTTTGCATTCTTCTTAATATCCAGCACAACATCATTCCCCTGAAGGTTAATTTATATGTGTTGAATGATCCTCATTTTATGGTAAATAAAATCAAGCCCAGTTTGTAAATTCTGTATTAAAACTGGCAAATATTTACATGGTTTCATGCTTGAAAAACATATTTGAAATTCTAAATATAAGCAAATCCTCTGTTCTGAACCCTTTTACTGTCAAAACCCTGAGTGGCTCATTACCCACAAGCTGTAGTATAATAATTGTATGCTCTATAACAAAATGTAGAATCCAGTTATGGAAATTAGAACTGGCAAAGATTTCTGGTTCTGCAAATCTGTGTTCATAAAAACATCCACGTTTCAACAATGATTTAGTTAGAATTTTTTAACGGACTAAGGTAATTTACATCCCTACTTCCAAAAATAGCCTTGACATGGCATAAATGTTGGGATTATCTAATGTAAAAAATTGATTGGTGTTAGTGAATTAAATCATATCGAGTTCTTATGATCCAGGCATCAATCAGTCAGTTTCCAGATTTTGTGAATTCAGCACCATCAGGATTTGGCTGCAGCCTTCCAATTCATGAAGACAAAGAAAAAGCTGCCAGAATTCCAACTTAAACTCACTATCATCCCATTAATTTCTTTTTTTTTTTTAAGATTTTATTTATTTATTTGTCAGAGACAGAGCGAGAGAGAGCAAGCGAGCACAGGCAGAGTGGCAGGCAGAGGCAGAGGGAGAAGCAGGCTCCCTGCAGAGCAAGGAGCCCGATGTGGGACTCGATCCCAGGACGCTGGGATCATGACCTGAGCCAAAGACAGCCGCTTAACCAATTGAGCCACCCAGGCGTCCCCCATTAATTTCTTTTAGAAAAAAAATTACACTCTCAGGTCCATATTTGTTCCCCTATAAAAAAACAAGCTCTAAAATTTGAAGAGATCACAGCCATAAGGGCAAGTTTTTGTAGAGATGTGGCACTTATCTCACTGATTAGGCTCAGGAAAAAAAAATATAGAGGAAAACCATCTTAACAAAGTAAAATTAAACCATGGATTAGATCTCTTTAAGTTACTTTAAATAACTATTTAAGCTACTAAATTACTTAAATCCTGGTAGTATTTATGATTTTGAGTTTAAAAGCATCCTAATATCACTGGATGATATTATTTGGAGTTAGAAAAGATAATCCTTTTCAATGGTGATAACAATCCTATTGAGGCTGCAACAAATGGTAAGAATAATGACATAAATGAACAAGCTCCATCAACTCCAAAGTCATTGTCTTTATGTCTTTAGTAGTTTCTTTTAAAGATCTGGCTAACTATTGCAGTACGCAACACAGCTTCTTTAGCTTCATGCACAAATACTGGGTTTCTTAAATATTTCATGTCAACACCAGCCTGAAACATTTTAAAAGTAACTGTAGTAGAATGGGAAAACCTCTAAGATTCAAATATACATATATGGGCATGTGTCTAATACTGTGAATGAAGTTCCCATGAAAAGTATCTTATCAATCCTTACAGTCTGAGACAGCTGCATTTTAAGATCTAGAATGAAAGGTCCTTTCTTTTTTTATTTGATTTATTTATTTTTTTATAAACATATAATGTATTATTAGCCCCAGGGGTTTGAATCTGTGAATCATCTGTGAATTGCCAGGTTTACACACTTCACAGCATTCACCATAGCACATACCCTACCCAATGTCCATAAGCCCACCACCTTCTCCCTACCCCCCACCCCCCAGCCACCCTTAGTTTGTTTTGTGACATTAAGAGTCTCTTATGGTTTGTTTCCCTCCCGAGCCCATCTTGTTTCATTTATTCTTTTCCTACCCTCCAAACCCCCCACGTTGCATCTCCACTTATTCACATCAGGGAGATCATATGATAGTTGTCTTTCTCTGATTGACTTATTTTGCTAAGCATAATACCGTCTAGTTCCGTCCACATTGTCGCAAATGGCAAGATTTCATTTCTTTTGATGGCTGCATAGTATTCCATTGTGTATATATATATATATATATATATATATGTATATATATATATATATATATACCTCCTCTTCTTTAGCTATTCATCTGTTGATGGACATCTAGGTTCTTTCCATAGTTTGGCTATTGTGGACATTGCTGCTGTAAACATTTGGGTGCACGTGCCCCTTCGGATCACTACATTTGTATCTTTAGGGTAAATACCCAGTAGTGCAATTGCTGGGTCATAAGGTAGCTCTATTTTCAACTTTTTGAGGAACCTCCATACTGTTTTCCAGAGTAGTTGTACCAGCTTGCATTCCCACCAACAGTGTAGGAGGGTTCCCCTTTCTCCACATCCTTGCCAGCACCTGTCATTTCCTGACTTATTAATTTTATCCATTCTGACTGGTGTGAGGTGGTATCTCATTGTGGTTTTGGTTTGCATGAAGGCTCTTTCAATATTGTAATTGTTGTGAGAATTAAGGCATGATCATTGTATTAGAAAATCACACTTAATTGGTTTTAACACTTGCAAAGATGGGAAACATTCTACAAAGCATAAGTCAAGAATTGATCATCTAAAACTAGTTTACACAAACCAAGTAGTTTTTATGTTTCTAGCATTTATTGTTCTTTAAGGTTAATGGTCCATATTTTTGTTAGCAATAAGATCACTTATTCAAAAAATGTAACACAGTCAAACTTGATTTTAGTTGTACAAATGAGAAATATTTTGAGGATACACATTTGTAAAAGAGACCAAGATTACATGTTGTAATAATTCCATTTTAAGGTGAATTAATATTTCAGAAGCATGCATGAGTATTGTGAATTATTCTCATTACATTCGGGCTCTTTATTTTTGTGGTGGCTTACAGAAAGTTTAAATGATTTGCCCTGGGACTCACAAAATATTCAAAGTGTTGCTTAGAGCAGTCAGTGATACTCTATTATTCTGAGCAAAGAACTTTTTTTATAAAAAGAATGTGTTGTGCTTGACGTAAGATTTTGCATAATGAGGACTATCCATGTCCACAGACATGTTTATTCGGGATGACAAACTTAAACTGAACCATCACATAGTCTTTAGTCTTTAGTAGCTTTCCACTTGGAATAGATCCAGCAGCCACCCAGAGAGCTGCCATACGTATCTAGACTGACATATATCTCACTACAGACACTGCAAACCCTAACAGGATAAGGACCGCAGTTCTACTGCAGTAGGTCATCAGGGAAGCATGTAAGGGAAACGCAGGAAGACTAGTCCACAGTTACAAAACTAGAGGAAATAAAATCACTTAGGTCAAATTGATCCCTCAAAAATGTTTGAGAAATGGGCTTCATGTCTTTTAGATATGCAGATTTCTAGAATTTTCAGTTTAAAAGCACAGCAGTGAAATAGCTATGAAAGTGCTGCTTTCAAAAAATATACCATATTAAAACACACACACACACACACATAGAGTATAATGGTTATGGGCTCAGGGTCTGCAGTGAAACAGACTTCATTTTGATTTCCAGTGGCAGTGTATAACCTACATGAGTTTGAGCAAGTTGCTTAACATTGGTAAATCTTCATTTCTTCATTGATAAATTTAGTAATGATACTAGCCTTGAGATTTCTAAGGCTTGAGAGAAAAAGAATATAAAGTGCTTAGCACAGTGTCTGGAAAAGTGCTAAGTACTTTTTAAGACAGTTCATGAAAAGAAGATTACCAGTGACATATTCATAGAACTAACATGGTTGATGCTTAACCGCTAAACTCAGTATTCTCAGCTCAGTAATGTTACATATGATCCTTTCTATTAAAAACTACAGGTTATTTTTGGTCATTGTCCGTGTACAGTCCATCAGGTAAAATGTGTAGTGATAAGAAAACTATATTCAGCTCATGGTTAGGACCACCATGTCATGGACCATTTGTATTTAATAATTTAACAAACTTTCTTTAGGTTCTCATATGAGGGAAAAAAGATACATTTTTGTTTCAGTGTTGAAATGTAATATCCAAAATTATACCTAATACTGATCAGGAAATGAGATTTAACATTTTAACATTTTAAAGTATTGATTGCTCCCCACCAAAATTCTTTTTTTTAATATTATACCTTAATGAAGAAAATGAATTAGTGAAAATTAAGGAATCAATTTTAAGGAAAACTGTGTCACAAATTACAGTTATTTGGTGGCTATGATAAAAATTGTGACTAAGAGACTTGAGGTAATTTTTTAGAAATGTGAATTTTAATAAGACTGGTATTATAAGATGATTTTTGATGATGTTCCATAATGAGAGACCAGTTGCAATGTATTTACTTCTAGGTATATATTTTTGGTAGAAAATAATAAGAATGCCCATAATTTTCCCTGCAAATGATTGCTTTGGAAGTATATATTAGCGTAGAAGCTAGGTTTTATAATTATTATGTTATAGGGTGATGCATTTTAATGAAAATGATTAAAATTCATAAAACTTCTAATCTCTTTTAATTGGCTTAGAACGTGAACTGACTCTAGAGAAAAGTGTGCATTAGAACATCTGAGGAGAGGTGTGGGGCATCTCAGAGACCTATTCAGGCTCTCACAGGAAGTGAGTGATTTAATCTGGATTTGGGATCTGAGCAGAGGGAGCAGAGGCTATACCAAGAGTTGGTTGCATAGGAAATCTTATAGAAGATATATAAAGAATTAACTTGTCTAAGTGTTCCCAGTGCCTTTTTATTTTGTAAGGTAATGATCAAGTGAATATACGACCTAAATATCTTTACAACATTTTTAGATGTATAGACTCAGGATGATCATATATGTACCATCCTCCACCTCCATCACTTTCTTCTTTTTTGGCTATGATATTAAAGTCTAGGTGCAGGCATTTGATGCCAATCTAAATAACCAAACCGGAACCTACATCCATATTTTTTTAACCTCCAGTGTCCAGAGTTGAATTATAGATTAATAATAATCCTGATTCAAACATGTAGTCACCATTGGTAAATCCATGGCTTACCTTATTTGTTCAGTTAGTTCTTTAGTAATTAATTTTACATAATATCTATCTACAAAGAATACAAAGAAAGAACTACAACTCTGAAAATGCTTTACATGTAATTGTATCTCTCCCTATGTCCTTCAGCATTCTTCTTACCCCAGGTAAAAGTAGTCTGAATCCTTTGTGCATAATTCCCTTAATTTTTCTTTTTACATGTATGTATTACATACATATGTATTTTAAAATGCATATTTTAGAATTTTTGTTTTAACATTGTACAAATGTTATCATACTGTGTATAATAGTTTTGGATTCCTTTTACTTCCTTGTGGTACTTAGTTTTGACTGCTGCATAGTATTTCACTATGTGAACATACCTTGGTTTATTCATCTACTCTTTTGTGGATGAGCATGGGTAATTTCTACAATTTTTCTGCTCAAGCAGTGTTATTGCAAACATTCATGAATATATCTTTTATTGAAGTATAACCATCATTTTAGAACAAGAAAACAAATCTTTATATAGATTCTTATAAAGACTTTTTATATAGTCTCAGTGTTTTCTTGACCATCAATCTAATCTGCAAATGAAAAACCATGAATAATTCAGAATTCCTTTAAATACATAGTTACTAATAAGGTGAAAGTGCTAGTCTGTGCCAACATGACTTGGCCCCGCTTAACTTTTTTCTTTGCCTTATGTCATTTTTCCTATTCTTACACTCTAGAAATACTGGTCTTTCTTCAGTTCCTTGAACATATCAAATCCTTTTCTCCTTGAATACCTTAGTTCCTGCAAGTTCTTTTTCTTGGAGCTTTCTTCTCTCCTTTTGCTGCAATTTCCTTTCTTAATCTTTCCTTGTTATTTAAGATTTTTGTTTGCTTAAGTTTACCTTTAGAAGGTCTCTCTTGATAACTCCAAATACTCTCCCTCTCCCTTATATGCAATTTGTTTATTGTTTATTAAAAAACTTTATTTCACTCACTTAATTACTCATCCATTTCTTTTCATTCATTTGTTTAAAACTTACTATGTCCCAAATCCTGAGTAATAGTAGTGAGGAAAAGAGAAAAGGACTCTGCTTTCAAAGTTACAACCTGTTGGAACAGAAAGACACTAATCAAAAGCACACAGTCAAATGCAAAATCTTACCTGTCACAAACCTTAGGAAGAAAGATATATGGTCCTAAGGGAGAGGATTATGGTTCTATAAATCAAACCCAGGAATATTTCCCCTGGTCAGTGGATTCAGGGAGAGTTTCCCTGAAGAAGTGGTACTTGTGGCAAAATCTGTAGGATGAATAACAATAAACTAGGTGAAGAGGGAAAGAGAGCAGCATTGGAAGTATGGAAAGAAGCATGTGCGAAGGGAGGGAGCCTTGCTTTGGGAGGGAGCATGGTAAAGCATAAATGTCTTAAAGATGGCCATTGCAGATGGGGCTAAAAGAAGGGAGGATAAGAGTGATATGAGATAGGGCTAAAAGATGGGGAAAAGAGACCTAACCATTTAAGATATTTTTAGCCATGTTAAAATATTTTTTTATTTGAAGAACAGTAGGAGGCCTTAAAAGGGTTTCAAATAAGGTTGGATACAATCAGAAATGCATTTTGAAAAGAGTCCTTTGGTCATAGTTTGGAAAAGAGGTGTGGTTGGATCAGTTACTAGGTTCTTGCTTTAATCCATGCAAAAACTGATGGTAGTGTGGGAGGGATTCTAGCAGTACAAATGGAGAAAAGAGGTTGGATAATGCAATTTAAAGAAGTGATTAAAGTGATTTTGTTTTGTAGAAATGCATTTAAGGCAGTGCTTATTTTTTCCCTGATGACATTAGCAAGCATGACCATTCAAAAAGTCAGAACACGAATAGTTCTTTTGTTTTTAAAGACTTTTTTTTTTTAAAGAAGTTTTAGGATCACAGCAAAATTGAGAGGAAGGCATAGAGATTTCCCATATACCTCCCAAAATACACACATGCATAACTTTCCCAGTATCAACATCCCCTACCAGAGAGGAACATTTGTTACAAATGATAAAACTCTGTTGACACATCATAATCACACAAAGTCTATGGTTTACATAAGGCTTTACTCTTGGTATTGTACAGTCTGTGGGTTCAGACAAATGTATAACAACATGTATCCATCATTAATTATTACACAGAATATTTTCAATGCACTAAAATCTTCTGTGCTTCATCTATCTCTCTCCACCACCCTAACTCCTAGATACATTTGATGATTTTAATCTCTCTACAGTTTTGCCTTTTCTGTAATGTTGTATAGTTTGAATCATACAGTATGTGGTCTTTTCAGATTGGTTTCTTTCACTTAGTAACATGCATTTACAGTTCCTCCGTGTCTTTTTGTGGACTGATAGTTCACATCTTTTTTTTTTCAGCTTTATTGAGGTATAATTGACAAAAGTATAATATACTTAATGTGTACAATCTGATGATTTGATATACATATGTATTGTGAATGCATTCCTACCATCAAATTAACATATCCATCAGGTCACATATTTACCTTTCTACTTTTTGTTTTTTTACATAAAGAACATTTAAGTTTTACTCTCTCAGCAAATTATAAATATAATATTAAAGACTATAATCATCATATTATATATTCCATATTCAGAATATAATTCTTTTATATGAATGAATATATGATATATAATTCATATATATTTTCATATTTAAAATGAATTCCATTCATTTTATAAATAAAAGTTTGTATCCTTTTTTTTTTGCATTTTATTTATTTGACATAGAGAGAGAGAAAGATCACAAGTAGGCAGAGAGGCAGGCAGAGAGAGGGGGAAGCAGGATCTCTGCTGAGCAGAGAGCCCTATGTGGGACTCAATCCCAGGACCTTGAGATCATGACCTGAACCTAAGGCAGAGGCTTAAACAACTGAGCCACCCAGGCACCCCAGAGGTTTGTATCCTTTTACCAGTCTTTCTGTATTCACCCCACTGCCAAGCCCCAAGTTTGTGTGTGTGTATGTCTGTGTGTATAATTTTTTCTTTATCCATTCATCTGTTGATAGACATTTAGTTGTTTCCATACCTTGAGTTCAATGAACATGAGGGTACAGATATGTCTTCCAGATAATGTCATTTTTTGAATATATATACAGAAGTAGGAATGCTGGATCATATGGTAGTTCTATAATTTCTTGAGGTACTTGCATACTGTTTTCCATAGTGAGCGGCAGTTTACATTTCCACCAACAGGGTGCAAGGGTTCCCTTTCTCCTACATTTTTGCTAACATTTGTTGTCCTTGTCTTTTTTAAAATAGCCATGCTAACAAGTGTGAGATGATATTTTCTTGTGGTTTTGATTTGTATTTCCCTGGTGATTAGTGATGTTGAACACCTTTTCATGTGCCTGGTTGGCCATTTATAGGTCTTTGGAAAAATGTCTTTTGAGGTCCTTTGCCCATTTTTAAGTTGGATTGGTTGTTTGTGCTACTGACATGTATGAATTTCTTGTATATTTTGGATATTAAACCCTTATCAAATATGTGACTTGCAGATACTTTTCTTACATCATAGGTCTTCTTTTCATTTCGTTCATGGTTTCCTTTGCTGTACAGAAACTTTTTAGTTATGTTGTCCTACTTTATTTTTTAAAATTTGTTTCTTGTTTTGTTTTTGTTTTTATTGAGTTATGTTAGTCACCATAAAATACATCATTTTTTTAATGCAGTGTTCCAAGATTCCTTGTTTCTGTAAAACACCCAGTGCTCCATGCAGTACATGCTCTCCTTAATACCCACGACCAGGCTCACCCATTCCCCTGCCCCTCTCCCTTTAAAACTCTAAGTTTGTTTTTCACAGTCCACAGTCTCTCATGGTTCATCTTCCCCTCTGATTTCCCCCAATTCGTTTTTTCCTTTCCTTTTCCTATTATCCTCCATGTTATTCCTTATGTTCCACAAGTAAGTGAAACCATATTTTTATTTGTCTTTGTTTCCTCTGCTTTTGGTGTCATATTAAAAAAAAAATCGTTGCCAAGACCAATGTCAAGGAGCTTATCCCCTATCTTTTCTTCTAGGATTTTTACAGTTTCAAGTCTTACATTCAAGTCCTTGATTCATTTTGAGTTAATTTTTATGTATGATGCAAAAGAAGAGTTCAGTTTTCTTATTTTGCATGTGTCTATCCAGTTTTCTCAACGCCATTTATTGAAAAGACTGCCTTTTCCCCATTATATATTACTGGATCCCTTGTTGATAATTAATTGACCATATATGCATGGGTTCTTTTCTGGGCTTACTATTCTGTTCTGTTAAACTCTGGGTCTCTTTATGTTAACACCATACTGTTTTGATGGTTTAGTTTCATAATATAACTTGAAATCAGGAACTGTGGTTCCTCTAACTTTGTGTTTCTTTATCAGGTATATTGGCTAGTCAGGGTCTTTTGTGGTTCCATACAAATTTTAGAATTGTTCGTTCTATTTTTTTAAAAAATGCTGTTAGAATTTTGAAAAAGCTTGCATTGAATTTTAGATCACTTTGGGTACCATGGACATTTTAAAAAATTTGAATTTTTCCAGTCTATCAAAACAGAATATCTTTCCATTTACTTGTATCCTCTTCATTTTCATTCATTAGCATCTTATCAGTACAGATATTTCACTTACTTGTTTAAATTTATTATTCATTATTTTATTTATATTCATAAATTTTATTTATATTATTAAAAAGTTTAAATTTTTATTTATATTTATAGAAAGAGTTCTTTTTTATATTTTGAATAATATATGTAGTCCTTTATCAGATATATATTTTGCAAATATTTTCTCGTCTTTGGCTTGTTTTCTATTTCTCTTAATATTATTTTTCACAGAGTAGAAGTTTTCATTTTAATTAAATACAGATTATTCACTGTTTCTTTATCAATTGTGCCTTAGATATTGTATCTTAAACATCATTGCTGGGGCACCTTGGTGGCTCAGTGGGTTAAGCGTCTGCCTTTGGCTCAGGTCATGGTCTCAGGGTCCTGGGATTGAGCCCTGCATTGGGCTCTCTTCTCAGTGGGGGGGCCTGCTTCCCCCTTTCTCTCTGCCTGCCTCTCTGACTACTTGTGATCTCTCTCTCTGCCAAGTAAATAAATACATAAATAATCTTAAAAGAAATTAACAATTCAATCTAAATAAGAATAGCAGTTCTATGTGGGAGCCTTGAAATTCTTTGTCAAAATCCACAAAATAACTTTTTGGTATTTTGGTTGAAACTACATTGAATCTTTAGACCATGTTGGGAAGAGAATTGGCAGCTTGAGAATAAATATCAATAAATACTTAGTTGTCCTACAAATGACTATGAAGTATATTTCCATTTACTTAGTTTTTTTATTTCTTTCATTGGAATTTTGTAGATTCCCTCTATAGATCTTGTACACATTTTGTTAGATTTATATCTAAGTATTTCTTTTCTTTTTTGGGGGGTACTAATGTAAGTGGCATTGTTTTTATCTAAAATTTTATTCATTGATGGTATATAAGAATATGATTGACTTTTGCATATTAATCTTTTATCTTACTACCTTAATTCAATCATTTTTATTTTTTTTTATTTTAAAAATATTTTTATTTACTTTTTTATTTAATTGTCAGAGAGAGAGAGGAGCGAGAGCGAGCACAGGCAGACAGAGTGTCAGGCAGAGGCAGAGGGAGAAGCAGACTCCCTGCCAAGCAAGGAGTCGGATGTGGGACTTGATCCCAGGATGCTGGGATCATGACCTGAGCAAAGGCAGATGCTTAGCCAACTGAGCCACCCAAGTGTCCCAATTCAATCACTTTTAGTTCCAAGAATGTTTTGTCTATTCTTTTAGGCTTTCTACATAGAAGATCACGTAATCTACAAACGAGGTGCATTTAATTTATTCCTTTAAATCTGTATAATTTTTGTATCATTTTCTTGTCTTATTGCATTAGCTACCATTTCCAGTACAGTATTGAAGAGGAATGCTGAGGGGGGGAAATCCTTGATTTATTCCTGATCTTAGTAATAAAGCTTCTTGTTTCTCACCATCAAATATAATGTTAGCTGTAGGTTTTTGTAGCTATTCATTGTCAAGTTGCATAAGTTCCAATCTACTCATATTTTGCTGAGAGTTCAAGTACCATAACAATTTACCATAGTAAATTCTAGTACCATAACATCTGTCTATGTTCATAGATATACTATTGGCATATTAAATACTTCAGATAATTGAATCAGCTATATTACTTAAATCTCAGGTATTGGTATAATGGGTAATGAAAATAAAATTTTTGGATGATTGAAAAACTCATCTTACAGAAAAGGTACTAATTTACTTGAGTAAAAAAAGAATATTCCAATCCACTTGCAATTATAGTATAAAATGTGAACACTCTACCTAAATAGCAAAGCTAAACTTACCAATTCAAATTATGTATAAATGAAAGCAACTTGCTCAAAGGAACTACTTTAGCCAAAGTAATTAGATTTTGACCTGCATATTTGAATTATCTTTTTCTCAAAGCAGAGAACTTTGACAATGATAATTATTAATTTTTGTAATATATTAATAGCTAACTTCTATTTTTTTAAATACTAAATTTTAAATTATTTAGCACCAAATATTGAAAACTAGTTAAATAATAACATGGCCAAGTGAACAGGAGTTATATTTAGGAGTTAAAAAATATATAGTTTCCAGTCCAAATGCCATGTATAAGCAGTCACTTAACAAATGCTCATCATTATATATAGGATATTTAATCTAATTCTTTAGCAGTTGTAAATTCCGTGTTAAATATTACAGTTAAATATTACATACTTTATTTTTACTCAAGTATTTTTTTTTTAATTTTTTTTTTTTTTATAAACAAATTTTTATCCCCAGGGGTACATGTCTGTGAATCGCCAGGTTTACACACTTCACAGCACTAACCATAGCACATACCCTCCCCAATGTCCATTACCCCACCCACCTTTCCCGACCTCCTCCCCCCAGCAACCCTCAGTTTGTTTTGTAAGATTAAGAGTCACTTATGGTTTGTCTCCCTCCCAATCCCATCTTGTTTCTTTTCTTCTTTTTCTGCCCCCCTAGTCCCCCATGTTGCATCTCCACTTCCTCATATCAGGGAGATCATATGATAGTTG
>PISX010025767.1:0-25620 GCA_004024625.1 Mellivora capensis | reverse complement strand
TCTCTTCCAGTCCCGTCCATGTTGCTACAAAAGTTGGGTATTCATCCTTTCTGATGGAGGCATAATACTCCATAGTGTATATGGACCACATCTTCCTTATCCATTCATCTGTTGAAGGGCATCTTGGTTCTTTCCACAGTTTGGCGACCGTGGCCATTGCTGCTATAAACATTGGGGTACAGATGGCCCTTCTTTTCACTACATCTGTATCTTTGGGGCAAATACCCAGTAGTGCAATTGCAGGATCATAGGGAAGCTCTATTTTTAATTTCTTGAGGAATCTCCACACTGTTCTCCAGAGTGGCTGCACCAACTTGCATTCCCACCAACAGTGTAAGAGGGTTCCCCTTTCTCCACATCCTCTCCAACACACGTTGCTTCCTGTTCTGCTAAAGATATGAACAGACACTTCTCCAATGAAGACATACAAATGGCTATCAGACACATGAAAAAATGTTCACCATCTAGCCATTAGGGAGATTCAAATTAAAACCACGTTGAGATACCACCTTACACCAGTTAGTATGGCCAAAATTAGCAAGACATCTTGGGTCGTTTTTTGAAGGCTGTTCTTTCTCTATTGACTCCAGTTCCTCTTAAAGTCCATGTTCTCTCTGGCAAAACGCCGGTGACCTCATTCTCTTCTATGCTTCAATTAGTATGTATAAGTGCAGTGATAACGCAAGCACTGTCTCTGATAACACTGAGTTATTTTTAGAGACCTGAAACAGGCCCTGATAAATTTCCCCTTCTCAGCAATTATGTCTTCCTTCATCTCCCCAAAGCCTTTCTCCCATTAAGATAACTTTGAGGCTAGGGAGGATGGAAGATATGATGTCCCCTTAGGACAAGAAGGGAAAGAGAAAAGCCTTCCAGTTCTGGGCACTGGTTGTTAGAAATGGAAATTTATGCAATTTAATTAAGTCTAATCAGACTTAAAAAGAGGTGACTCCAAGAAGGGGGACCAAGCCTAAAACATGGATTTGAATTTTAGAATGTGGAACTAGGTCCCATGCCTCAACTAAAATCATCAAATGGTCAATAAACAAGAACCAGTAACCTTGCCTGGCATTCCCTTAGGACCTGGTAAGATTATCATAATTCTAGGAATTTACAAAAATCCATTTAAAAAAATAAAGATGTGTGTAGGGGTTATATTTTGCAATGAAAACATAAAATGTTAAGAAATGAATGAAGAAACTAGAAATTTTTACTATCAATACTTTAAAGTTTGAAGGCTGGTGAGATAATACATTTTATAATCATTAGGCTGCTCTGTATATTCTTTGTTGATTTTTTAGATTTTGGAAACCTTTACCACATCTTAAAATCATAGACCAGAGACCATAATTTGAAGTGGCTAAGTGAATTTGATTAATTAAGTGCACTTAATGTTTAAAGAAGATTCAATTGGTTAAATCTGTGAGTTAATTAAACCAAACAAATAAGTGAAAGTAATTTTTCTTATTTTGTGACAAATAACCAGATTTAAAAGTAAAATAAGGTCTGTAAGCTTTGGGATAAACCACTAAATTAAAACACAAGGGACTATGTAAATTCTTTTTTACATACAAAAGCCTTCCTTAGGCATGAGAACCCACCCAAGTTTGGCAGACTGAAGGCAGCCAAGAATTCCTGTGTCTTCAATGGAGACATGAAAGTGCTAAGAAACTTGATGAGCTAAGTAGAGGCTTTTGTGACAGTGAGGAGGTCACAGATGGGTCACTGAGCCTGGAGGCCACTATGAGAACCAAGGACTTGACGAGAAGGAACCAGCATGATGCTGGACAGGACCACATGGGCCAGCCATGCCTGGGCCCTCTACCAGGCAGGGTTCATGGCAATTAAGTGGACAAGGACATCTTTGTACGGGCTATAGACAACACCCATCACCGCATGCATATGAGAGATGCAATAGCTACATCTTTCCCAAGGACAGGATGGTATGATGCACCCCCAGGCACAGATCACCCAAGGGAGAAGCAAAGAGGTGCCAGAGAATCCAAACTATTTACTGGGACTGAAAGGACCTGGAAGGACCACCTGTTTACCTAAGAGATTTGTGATGTTGAAATAAACACATTTAAGGATCTTTGCTGCTGTTGTTGCTAGTTTTTGTTACAATCAAGTTATGGAAAGATGCAATCAGTTATGGAAGATAACATCAACTTTGAATTCACATCTGAGTCATGGGTAAACTGTAATAGCACTGCCCCTAGCAGAGGACATCTTCTAAGCTCCAAACTCAATCTACCCACAGTACTGCCCACACTGCCAGACTGTCTTCATAAAATATACACTTCATCATATCTCTTATTGCAAAATTCTTCATAAATTTTAAGGTGAAGTTCAAACTTACCAGTTTATCCCAGCAGCTGTGGATGGCTGGCACAAGCCTCCTTCTCCTGCTGGGGGTCCTCACTTGCTGCATACACCTGCTTCCTTCTAGCCATTCTGAGACATGAGTAGGTCCCAAACCTGAACTTCGGGTTCACAGCTCTGTGTTGTTTCCTGTGCCTGGAATTTCTAGGCCCTACCATCTCTCAGAATTCAGCTCAGCCCATCTCCCTGGCCATCCTTTTCTCATAATCCTACCCCTCTTCTGTGTAACGAGCTAACTTTCCCATAAACATTCCAAAAACAATATGCACCAAGGTAAACTCATACTCTTAGCCTGAAATCTTCTTCTCTACTCCTCTAATCGGGGATGCAAAAAATAGAGTTTGTTACGTGGAAATATAAAGGGTTTTTGACTCCTCCTTCTCCATATTCAAATCTAATGCCAAGTTCAGCTCAGGCCTCCTCTACTTAGCCACCTCATTCTCTTTGTGTCTTGCCCTAATTCTTCAGCTCAGACAGCCTCTCAGAGGGTCCTCTTCAGTTCACACTGAAACCAGCATGAACTTCATAGGCAAGGATTCTGATAATTTCACTATGAGGCTCCAAGTTCTTTACCAGCTAACAACACTCCATTATCAAAGATTAAAGACAAAACCCATAGAACAGCATGCAAAGCTCTCCATGTTCCAGTTTGCACCCCAGGACCACCTGTTGCCCTTTATGCTCTGGCTCTCAACTATCTGTAGTTTCCTTGGACACAGGTGCTTTTCCTCAAGACATCCTTACTCATGTTGTTCCTGCCATTGGAAATGTCTTTGAAACTTTCAGTTAGATACCAAAGTAAAAGAAAGCAAATTAGGGCCATAGTATACCTCCAGATAAATTTCAGCAGGAACAAAAACAGAAGGAAAGAGCTGTCTGTGCATTAACCATCAACCCCACTTTACCCCCAGTCTACAAGATTGCTCAATCTTCTCCATGCCAATGTGATATGAAACTTCCCTTAACTTCTTGTGGTATTTTACACTTGCCTGGTTGCTGGGTACAAAATGTGGGAGAAAGAGAGAAGACAAAGGGTCAGGTTGAGGCCTGGGATGAGGCACACCCAAACAGTGACTTGAGAGCAACTGGATTAACAAGTTTGGATTCTTTGAAAGACAGCAAAAAACTGGAATTCATATTTATTAGGGATAAGGTAGAGATCTTTTATTAAATTTTACCTTATGGTATCACCTCTAGAGCGAAGGTTCTACACTTGTGAGTACCAACTGTGCAGACACATATGAATACTTTGGTTGCAAAACTGCTTTGAATATTTCCTCCATTCTGGTTTTCTTAGAAGAATGCAAAGATACCCCAACAATCCCCTCCCACACACACACAGACTCACACTTGTACATACACACGCTGCCCCCACTGCATGTGCTCTGGTGTGCAGACACCATTTACAACTGTCTCCCTCCACGTGTCCCTTGGGGATTTAATGGTATTTTAGTTAACAGGTTGATGCTAGGCTCTTATAATATAAAAAGCACTTTGTATACACAACACGGGCACGGATCCAGAGTAATGCCTTTAAAGCCTGAGGCACTTTAAAATTTGTTTTACATCAAGCTAATCATGTCATGAATCTGCATTTTCATTATACATCACAACCATCCTTATTTTTACTAATGACATTTAAGATGAGAAAAAACAGAATGCATATATTAAGACTACCATCTGATCTTCCATTTGTTAGAGTAAAATTAGACATCTTAGTAGAACCACAGATGAATTACATAATATTTATGAAGGGATCTTATAATGAAAATGAAGAAATCAAAGCCAGATGCAAGTAGATAAAAGCTTAATTTTCATAATTAAAATTATATTATATTGAATTGAAGTAGTACTTATACAGTGGAAACAAATTACTATGTAGAATATTGAATTACTTTGCATTTCAAGTTGCTAAAATATACACAAATCTGTTACATAAAAAAATTATTTCAAGGTTCCCTACCTCAACAAACATAAATTACATTAAAAAGATCAAGTATCCCAACTATCCCAATGGTTAAAGTTATATCAGAGGTAAAGTATCTACCTTAAATTTTAAATATATTAAATTTAATTTTATATTCACTTCACATGTATTTCAGCACACAGTATTATTTCATGCTACAAAGATTCTTTTTAATTCTTTCAGGTTGCAATTTATGATGTTGAATCATGATATTATGCACCTGAAACTAATATAACATTGTATGTTAATTATACTTCCATTTAAAAAATTTCACTGTATCTCAGAGATAGCAAGTACAATTTTAAGTGTTTTCCACATTCACAATCTCTAGATCTTTAAGAGATGCATCCAATTTCCCAACCTCACTAAGAGACGAGCTTAGAATCCTGATGATACACTATCTGACATGGTCATTGGTTCTTTTCATGTTGCTTACATTATCAGCCTGCATAGATCTTAAATTGGTGTGTCTGTTCTCCTTCGAAACATTTTTTGGAAGGTTTATTTAAAGAGCTTAACCTTTCCATATAGATTTCTTCTTTTCTAAGCTTTGTAAGATTCAGAGTCTGGCTGATTGTCCTCCCCCAAATCCCACTGCCCATTCACAATGGGATTTCTCATCTTTTAGGACTAACTTCAGGTTTCCTCTCTGACCAAAGCCAGGCTGGGGCCCCTTCCTGGGATTTCATTTGTTTCCACAAATATCTAGGTCAGGAATATTTCACCCTGCTGTTCTGGTAGATAATTTATCTCCTCTCCTAGAATAGAAGTTTCCTGAAAGCACCAACTATGTTCTGCTTTTACCTCCTCAAGGTCCTCACATAATCATCTTTACTTGGTAAGTGTCTGCTGATGAATAAAGACATGAAAGAATCAATAAAAACACCAGCATCCATCTTTTCCCACTAGTATCATTCTTCACACAGTGCTTTGGTGTCTTAGAAAGGTGAAGGGCAGAATCAGCATTGAACCCTTCCTTCTCTCAGGCAATGCCAATTCTCCTGGAGGGAGAAATGCAACTTACTCTTGAATCCAAGTTTTGAGCATCAAGGCCCATTGACAATAGTGCTTTGATCAGATCATTAATAGTCTTCAGAATGACATGCTCACTGATGCAGTAATTTTTAAGTAGGCACTATATACCTCTATACCAAACTGTGGCAAATAAACCCTCATAGATTTAAAATATTAAAATACAATGCAAAACATCTTTCTAACTTAGTAACTGAAGGATGAAGTTAATAGCTTTCTAGATGTAATGTCAGCACTTTTTTTTTTTTTAAAGATTGCATTTATTTATTTATTTGAGAGACAGAACATGAGTCGGGAGAGGGGCAAAGAGAGAGGGAGAAGCAGACTCCATGCTGATCAGGGAGCCTGATGCTGGGATCATGATCTGAGCTGAAGGCAGACGCTTAACTGACTGAACCACCCAGGTGCCCCAGCACTTGATTTCTAATATAGAAGTAAATTAAGAATTATTTAACTAGGGACACCTGGGTGGCTCAATGGGTTGGGCCTCTGCCTTCAGCTCAGGTCATGATCTCAGGGGGATCTCAGGGTCCTGGGATCGAGTCCCGCATCGGGCTCTCTGCTGAGCGGGGAGTCTGCTTCCCCCCCCCCCACCCCGCCTGTCTCTCTGCCTACTTGTGATCTCTCTCTCTTTGTCAAATAGATAAAATCTTAGAAAAAAAAAAAGAATTATTTAACTAAAGTGAGTGATGAGAAACATATTCAGGAGCATCTAGATGTTCAAATGGATGAGGCCAGGCCTCGGTATGACCGAACACCCTCCAACCCTAAAAGAGTAAGTGTGGATCTCACGCTAGCCATCATAGGAAATGGGAAAAATTTAGATACAGAGGAAGACAAGAGCTTAGAAAATAAGCAGGAAAAACATTACACCTGCTAAAATAGCTACTGATTAAATAACGAAATCTGGAGTTTTTACATGCTTTCTAAAAAACTCATAGAGCATTTTCCCCCATATAGTCTTACTGACATCCCACAACAATCCTGAGATTAGAAAGATCAGGAATATAATGAGGAAACTGAGGATCAGGGAGAGTAAAGACAAAGTGATAGTGTCAGAAGTGAAACTTAACCCAAAGGCTTTACTTTTAATCCAGTCTCTTCAAAATGTAGCACTATAACTTTTCCTCAATTTTCTTCCACTTAAAAAGAAATGCTTCTAAGTGTCTACAGTGGCGCTGGAATTTAGAAAATTTTGAAGCTCAGCTATAATTCAATAATATCTATCTGGGTCATACTTAGCTGTGCATTTTACTTCAGATTGCATAAATATTCATAGATAAACACCTATGAGGAATATTCAAAGTACAAACAGTGTGGTTCTCATTAACACTAATAGAGATCAAGTGGATAAATTCCCATTCGATGCTTTGAAAATCTATCCCCAACTTTTCACCATTTAGGTGGCTATGAAGTACACTCCTACTTGTTTTGGTTTTGCAGTAAAAAATATGCTTAACTGTATTACTTTCACACCACTTAGAAAGATGTTTCTATTGTTCAATGATGCTAATTCTCTCAATTAGGTCAAACCATCCAGTCATACCTTTTTACCACCTTCTGAATTTCTGAACCTCACAAATCTAGAAACTCCCATGCATCTAAGATTAGCACTGTCTCCAAGACAAAGGTCAACAGCTATCAGATGCCTGGAAAACTACAATGCCTTCAGGAACCAGTATGTGTGAAAGAAAAGTGGATAGGGGGGCCCCACAGTACGATATAAACTCTCCTGAATGGGTAACTTGCTATTCAACCTTAACAGGTTGTCAAGCAGGAATATGTATTCACAATTACTGTATGTTCTAAGTTTTGGGGAAAGCCAGAAATCTGTATTTTTTCATTTGAAAGTTCTGATCTTTAAATGTTATAATAAAAGAGATCTGCCTGGGTGGCTCAGTGGGCTATGTCTATCTTCAGCTCAGGTCATGATCCCACGGTCCTGGGATGCAGTCCCACATTGGGCTCCTTGCTCAATGGGGAAACTTCTTCTCCTTCTCCCTCTGCCTGCCACTCCCCCTGTTTGTGCTCACTCCTGGTCTTTGTCAAATAAATAAAATACATAAATAAATGTTATAATTAAAGATAATTTTTAAAAAAGATTTTATTTATTTATTTGACAGACAGAGATCACAAGTAGGCAGAGAGACAGGCAGAGAGAGAGGAAGGGAAGCAGGCTCCCTGCCGAGCAGAGAGCCTGACATGGGGCTCGATCCCAGGACCCTGGGATCAGGACCCGAGCTGAAGGCAGAGGCTTTAACCCACTGAGCCACCCAGGCGCCCCCATAATTAAAGATAATTTTTAAAACAGTATATTGACCAGCATTGTTTAGAACAAACAGTATTTGTGGTCCATGAGTTTACAATTGCCGATTTGAGTTTTCTATTCTAACAAGCAGAATGGTTGATACGAACTCATTAAGCTTCATACCATTGGTTCAGATTTCAGTAGGGAAGACTGTTTTCTTCCACTGGTTACAATCCAATTGTTAGATAAATTTAGAAAAAAAATAGGATGATATCAACATAATTCAAATGCTAGGGAGCTACAGAATGAATATGAAGGAAGATATTGCTTGCTTGTGCCAACATAAGTGAATGTTGATGAGAAGCCAAGGATAAAAAAATTTTTAAAAGGAAGATATGTAACCTTCTTCTATTTCATGATAATCTGATATAAGGATTCAAAAAATAACTGTAAACAGCAATTTTCATTCTAAATCAGACTATTTAGTATCATCTTCCTAATGGTTTTGTGAAATGATTCTTAACATGGAACTTATTGGATAGATGGGGTTTAGTTCAATACATGTCAACAAATATCTTATAATCCCTTGTATGGGCCAGATTTTGCCACGTGCTAAGAACACAGATAAATGAGGGATGATCCTCATCTTTGTAGAGCTCATGATCTCTGAGGCAAGCAAAACACATAATGTGATAGATTTATTTCAAGGCTGCTAGGGAGGTAGGAAAATATTTGGGGGCAATAGAGGAGAGGAAGAATCATGGTTAGCAACTACTTAATGCAGGTGATGTTAGAACTTAAATATTGAAGAATGAATGGAAGTTCTTCAGGTAAACTAGGAAAGACAAATGAAAGAGCATTTGCAAAGGGATGCAAGCCAGAAATAACATGGCATCTTCATCAATGTAGAGTAAGCCATTGACAACATTTAAGAAAAGAAAATATTACAATCTATTTTAGCTAGATAACCTCATAGGCTATCAAGGATAGAATTAAGAGAGATAAATAAGGGGTTGACACACCTCTTATGAGACTATAATTGTGGTTCACTTGAGTCATAAGAACTTTAAAAAAGAGATAAGAAACTTTGAAAGAAAGGGGAAAGACGTGAAAAATATTGTAAAGGTAAATTGTTGCAACTAAAGGATTTATGTAGTGGTAGAGCTGAGGAGAAGCAATGTCAATAATTCACAAATTTCTGCCTTTAGGTAACAGTGTAGATAGTGGTAGTGTCCAAAGAGACCAAGAATAAAGAAGAGAAACAGGTTTCAGGGAAGGTGATGCTCTAAATTAGAGGTGCCTATGGGATATTCAAGTGGAGATTTTCAGTAATCTGAATCTTGGGGATAAGATGTGAGCTGAAAATATACCTTACAAGGTTCTTAGAAAGTAGGCGGTGGTTAAAGCATGAGAGTAGTAGAGAACACGTAGGGTGAGTGTATAATGAGAAGAACAGAGGCTGAACATTGGAGCCTAGGGCAACACCATAACTTAGTGCAGACAAGAAATCAACAGAAAAGAACAAGACCTGATAAAATATGTGATGAGCCTTCAAGAAGGGAATAAGCAGTACTGTACAGCCAGCCCATGCCAATAACTGTACTAAACATGTACACACTGTTACAACTCTCACAGTTAGTTATCATTGTATGGTACACATCTTGGAGTCAAGAAAACTAAGCTACCCCCTAAAAGTAAAATCTTGTTCTGGGTCCACTCTGGAATTAAAACACCTGCAATTCAAAACTAGTCCTGCCATATCGCCAAGTCTGAATAATGTTTCTTCATCATGATGCCAGGGATCCTCAAAGTCATACAGCAATGTGATCAAGTAAGTCAAGGACTGAAAAGTGTCCCTAGAATTTACAATAGGAAGTTCACTGGGAATTACAGCTAGAAACTCTATATTTCTGGAATGATTGGCAAGTCAGGAAATGGAGTTAGCAAATGCTAAATGTTAGCAAATGCTAAATGTTAGCAAATGTAAAGAACCTTGGCTATGATGGTAAGAAAACGAAAGCAGAGGTAGGCATGGGTTGGATTGTCTATGAAGAATTTTCAAGGTATTCATTATAATGAATTATAATGATGGCTAATCTATAGTTTAACACAGAGACAGAACTTTCTGGAACTATGACTCTACTGATCATCTCCAGCTACCTACAATCTCAGCTACTAAGGAGTAGGAACTATTCAGTTTTCTAATTAATACCACATCAAACAAACAAACACAGAGCTCCTTTGATACCCTATGATGCTGAAGCTCTATCACACATTTGGAAAGCAGAAGTGAGCAAGTCTTTCTTGGCACGGTAACTCAGATCAGAGAAAGTATATTTTAATAAGCATGAGAATCATAGTCAAAATCAGCTTGGCAATGAATTGAATTATATGCCAAGTCTTATGCAGACTGGTCCTGGTTATCAAACATCATGCTGGCAACTTCACAGCATCCAGCTAGTTCCAAGAGATTTGGGAAGCCAGCCAGTTCCGACACACAAGTCCCTGTGTCGACTAAAACACGTAGAGTACTCTTCTGGGCTTCTCTCACCCTTCCGCACTAGGATGCCTGCCAATCTCCTTCATCTCAGGATTCTACCAAGACAATCAAGCAACAAACACAACTCCCAAAAAACAAAAAAGAGAAAAGGAGAGAGAGAAAAACAACAAAATCTCTCCTATCTCCCCTGCCCTTTTTTATGGGGGAAAAAAATTTCTGCCAGGAAACTCTCATGATCTTTTCATTATTTTTATTCTAACAGCATTTACTATGGTATACAGGGCTTACTTATCTTTTTCATTCGTATTTTAATATATTATAAATATTTTAAAATACAAAAAACTGTATTTAATTCTATTGTTAAATCTCTGCTTTAGAGTAAAGAATGTCAGGATATGTGTTCTCTCTTCTATTAATTATTAACAATAATTAAAGAAAAAAACAGTTCCACATTATACAGGTTAGATGAGACATTAAATGCAACAAAAATTTCCTTTAGTGGGATGTCTGAATGACTCAGTCTGTTAGGCATCTGCCTTCAGCTCGGGTCATGGTCCCAGGACCCTGGGATTGAGCCCCACATCAGGGTCCTGTGCAGGGAACCTGCTTATCTTTCTGCCTGCTGTTCCTCATGCTTGTGTTCTCTCTCCCTCTCTCTGTGTCAAATCAATCAATCAGCCAATCAAGCAAAGAAAGAAAGAGAGAGAGAAAGAGAGAGGAAAAGAGAAGGAGGGAGGTTGGGAGGGAGAGAGAGGAAGGAAGAAAGGAAGGGAGGAAGGAAGAAAGGAAGGAAGGAAGGAAGGAAGGAAGGAAGGAAGGAAGGAAGGAAGGAAATCCTCTTTAATGAAACATATTAAACACTCTGAATATAATCAGAAGCACTTGGCAAGATTTTCAGAAAGTGAATTGGCCAAGCAGGTTGTATATTCCTTAAGCAGCTTTTATAAAAGAGGGTCAATCTAGAATTTTTACATTCTCTTACTAGGCTTGGCATTCCCCCTTCAATTTTATTGAAGTATAATTGACAATTTTTTTTAAATATTTAAGGTGTATGATTTGATATTTTTACATAACTCTGCATTGTGAACAATCAAGCTAATAAAGACATCAATCATCTCAGAGTCACTTTTTTTTTTTTGCTGAAAACACTTAAGATCTACCCTCTTAGCAAATTTCAAGTATATCATACAATATTGCTAACTATAGCCACATTGCTGTACATCTCCAGAAATTATCCATCTTGAATAACAAATTATACATTTATAACAGAAATATTAATTTTAGGGTTTTTTTCTATTTCTGTAAAGAATGCCATTGGAATTTTGAAAGGGGCTGCACTGGATCCATAGATTGCTTTGATTAGTATGGACATTTTAATAATTTTAATTATTTCAATCCATGAAAATGGGATATCTTTATATTTATATGTGTCTTCACATTCATCAATGTTTTTCATTGTTTCAATGTTGTTCATTGTTCATTCATTGTTTTTCATTTCATCTTCATCAGTAATTTTCAGTGTACAAGTCTTTCACTTTTTTCACTAACTTTATTCCTAAGTAGCTTATTATTTTTGTTGCTATTGTGAATGGGTGGTTTTCTTAATTTCTTTTTTGGACAGCTTGTTGTTCGTGTACAGAAATGCAACCGATTTTTGCCCGTTGATTTTATATCCTCAAGTTCACTGAATTTATTAGTTGTAGCAGTTTTTGGGTGGAGTCTTTAGGCGTTTCTACAAGTAATGACATGTCACCTACAAACAGATGCAATGTAAAGTTAGGTTGTTTATTTGTCTTTCTTCTTTTTTAATGTAGGCATTTCCTTCTTAGTATTGCTTTTTGTTGTTGTTGTTCCATCACACACAATTTTTGGTATGTTATGTTTTTGTTTTCTTTGTCTTGAGACACTTTTTAAATTCCCTTTTAATATCTTCTTTGACCCAATGGTTGTTTAAGAATGTGTTGTTTAGTTTCCATTTATTTGTGAATTCTCCCATTTTGTGTTAGTGATTTCCACTTTCATTCCATTGTGGTTAGAAAAGATACTTGGAATGATTTTGACCTTATTAAAATTTTTAAGATTTGTTTTATGACTTAACATATGATTTATCCTGGAGAATGTTTTGTGTGTGCTTGAGAACAATGACAATCTTCTGCTGTTAGCTGGAACATTTTTTATGTTTGTTAGATCCATTTGTTCAATAGTGTTGGTCAGATCAGATGTTGGGCTTTGCAAGTAGAAAAATCAACATTATGAAAAAGTCCTCAAACAAAAGATACTATCACCTGGAAAAAAACTGACCCCCAAACATCTGATATTCCATGTATAAATGACAGATGCACATTAAAATCTTTAGTACAGATTCTAATCAATTCGTTTCCATTCCTTATAGGGCTTTTGTGCTCCACCAGACTTCTCTATAATGTATTGCCAACAGCTCAATTTGAAAACTTGAAGATCTGTAGGCCAATATTAAATTCTCTGCATTTTTCAATCTATCCCTCTATTTACTTCTATATTTCACATACATCTTTTCCCTAGTTGACGCTTAAAATGCTTAATTTTTTGTAGCATTATTTAATGTATCCTTTGATGTTATTGAATTTATCAGATGCCATTTATTTTTTGCATTTAGTGATATTTTCATAGGTTTATCTCCTTCAACTATTTTGATGTAGTGGCTTATATGTGATAGACTTCCTTATGTTAAACATTCTTAAATTCCTGGAAAACTCTGACTTGGGAATTGGGTATACTGCTTTTATTTTTATTTTATTTTTTTATACATTAATACATTAATGTATTTTAATACATTAAATGAACTTTTAATTAATATAAAATTAGTTTTATATTAATAAATATAAATAATATATAAATAATAATATAATATTAAAATTATATAAAATAAAAGTATTAAACCCTTAATACATTACTAGATTTGATTTCCTAATCAAACTCCTTTCAACATTTAGAAATCTTGCATTTTAGGCAAAATTGGTCAACTTGTCCTTTTTAAAATTTAGGTTTGATATTAATGATAAACTGTTTCATAAAATGAATAGGAAAAATTACCATTTTTGGTATGATGTGAAATATTTTAAAGTTATAGGAAGTATTCTTTTTTTAAAAGACAGAGACATTTAGTCTGGTGCCTTTTTGATTTTTTTTTCTGTCCCAGTTTGTTTTTTGGTTTTTTTTTAGATTTTATTTATTTATTTGAGAGAAAGAGAGGGAGAATGAAAGAGAGAAACATCAAGGTGGACTGGTAGAGGGAGAAGCAGACTCCCCACTGAGCAGGGAGCCAGATGTGGGACTTGATCCCAGGACCCTGGGATCATGACCTGAGCCAAAGGCAGATGCTTAAGTGACTGAGCCACCCAGGCACCCTGTGCCAAGTTCTCTTTCCTCTTCTTCTTGGACTCTAATAGCATAAATGCTAGGTGTTTTGAAATTTTTTCATAAATCCTTGAGGCTCTGTTGTTTTTTTCTACTATTTTTCCTTCCTATTTTTCACATTGGATTATATTAAACTATTTCAAGTTCATCTCTTTTTTTCTCTGTCATCTCTATTCTGCTATTGAGACAATACAGTAAACTTTCAAATTTTAGATACTGTTCTTTTCAGTTTTAAGATTTCTATCTTTTTTTAAATAGTTGCTGTTACATAGTTGAGAAATTTATCTTTGCATTCATTTCAATAGTCTTAACCTTATGTAGCACATAATTTCTTCTCTAAAATCTTTGACTATTCCAATATCTCAACTTAGAGTTGGTATTTATTTTATTTTTTCTTTGTGAGAAATAGTCACATTTTCCTTATTCTTCGTATGTCATGTAATTTTGGATTCTGTCTTGGACATTTTGATTACTATGTTGTGAAACTTTGGATCCTGGGGGACTATTGACTTCTTTGTTTTAGGAGACAATGAATCCAGTTAGTTTCAGACTGCAAGTTCTATCTTATATTCTGTGGGTGTTGGTCCCAAGGTCAGTTTAGGTTTCAAAGATTATGCTATATTGTCATATAACAGTGCAATTCTTAAAGCCTTTGCTATGTTCTTTTTGGTCTGGTTCTAGGGATGCAGAGCTCAGGTTTGAACCTAGAATGTTTTCAGTTCATGCACAAAATTAGGGAGTCCCCTTTTCCGGATTTCCCCTTTCTCAGATTCAACCACAGGATACCACTCAGGGGTCTCTTTTATATACCCTCTGGCTGGAAAGATAGTTTATCTCTGAATGACAGCTGCAGCTCCTTGACTAGGGGCCAACCCATGAATCAAAGCAGAAATATTAAAGCAAGAAAAAAAATGGGGGTTTCCCCACACTTTTCAGACTATCAGGTTCTGTTTTTCTACTTCTTCTGGACAAAAAGACGATAATCTGACTTTTGGTTGTCTGTATCTTCACCACTGGAGGTGCAATCAAGAGAGGGAACAATGAAAAAAACAGGAAGAAAAACATCCTGAAGATTTTACCTCCATACTCTTTGGCATTGGTTCTTTTTTCTGGCTTTATGGCCAGAAAGATGCAGTTTTTCTCTGTTCTTGCTTCCTGTATCTCTGCAGCTATGGAATCATGATGAGATGATCACTCTCAAATCAAAACCATGAGGAAAAAAGAATGACAGAGAGAGAGAGAAAATAGAACTCACACCCATATAATTTGCTTCTTAAGTTTTGACCTACTCTTTCCAATCTTTTTGCTTTTATTTAATACTTTTCAGAGTTCTAAATGGCTGCTCTTTCTGTTTTATCCAGGGTTTCCTTTGAAATCAATGAGACAGATAGGTTATAGTGGGCTTACTCCATCTTGGTTGTCTTTGGAAGTACTAATGTCTTTTAAAATACAGACCTTTATTTATCTTTCTAATCTGCTTTATGGTTTTTGGTATTTCAGAGTTTTAGTTCTTTCTTGAGTCAATATTTTTAGTTCATATTTTGCTAGAAAATCATTTATTTCTTCTAAAGTTTCAAAAGTATTGCTATATACTTACCGAAAACAAACAAAAAAATGTTTTCTTATGTCTATCTCTTCCATATATGTGGTTACATCTCTTCATTGTTAATGTGGCATATCTGTTTCAACTATTTTTCCAAAAAATCAGGCATAGCAAAACTTTCTCTATTTTATTAGTCTTTTCAAAGAGTAAATTTTCAATTTATTCTTTTTACTTTTTTAACTTTTGTCTTTATTATTAATTAGTATCATCCCAATATCTTTTGTTTATTTTGTTAGTTTCTCATTACTGCAATAAAATAATTTATTTTCAAACTCTCTTCAAAATAAAATTATTTAAGCTATAAATTTTCCTCTGAAACATTAGTATATGTGTATTAACTTATTACACAGGTTTTGCTATGAGGGGTTCTAGTATGGTGGTTAAGAGTGTACATTTCTTGAATTGCAATTCTTGTCTCTTCTTGTATTCACTAGAGCAGGTTACTTAACTTCTTTATGTCCCAGTCTCTTCTGCCAAATGGGAATAATAATATACATAACTGCTAAGATTGAGATTTTCCAGGTTAAAAGGCTTGCACTGAGTAAGCATTCAGTAATCGTTGTTGTTACTCTTATTTTCTGAATAATTTTTACTTTTGATTTTATTTCTTGTTTGGGTTATTTAAAAGTGGATTCTTAATTTCTAATACTTAAGAGATTTTTGGTCTACTTATAATTATTTATGTCTCTGTTTATTAGATAATGACCAGATATTGCAACAGGTAAAACCCTAATTATTTTACTCTGCTGAAGTTACTTTGTGGCCAAATATATAATATTTTCTACGTATTCCATGAAAATAAAAAAGGTAAAAATATTTATATAAATGTGTATGTCCTAGAAATTCATACTTGTAAACTATATGAATCACAATCTATTTGCTTATTATTTTTATTTACTAGAGAGATGTTTATTAAAGTTTCCCATTGTAATGGACCTTTATGTAGTCAGTTAAGGCAACAGATATATTTCTAAAAGTATTTTTCCACATATTTGACTACTTTGTCATATGAATACCTTAGCATTATTAGATGCCTGAGGTTTGGCAAAATTTCTCAAATTTACCTTATAATTTCCATCTATCTTTATTTAATGTAGTGAGATTCTTTTCCCACCTGATATTCAAGCCACTGATTAAGTACCCAGAAGTGTACATTTTCTTTTTCAGTTTACCTATTAACAAGCTAATAATGGCTTTTAGTTTCAGGAAGTCTTTTCTATGTTCTAAGTGCAACTCTGATATTCTTTTTTTGCTCTTTTTTTGAAAGTCTACTTCATTGGAATCCACTTGTTATAAATGTCATTTTGCTGGTCTTCCCTTGGTTTACTAAAACCCACTTAAATAAACTATGTTTTTTATTTGTGTGCTTATGGTTTTTGCTTTCCCTTAGCATCTATACAAGCCAGGATATTAAGGTCTCTCAAGTAGCAACAAATGAGTGAACAATGATGTCAATGATATTTATGTTCTTGAGGACTACTCAAGAAGACCACTGCTCTTCTGTTAAGCACTGGAATACAGTCTCTGCTCCCAGACTGGCCTGGTACAATTAAAAGACTTTTCCACAATATCAAGAGCTGTGGGTTATTCTGCCCACTGGGGCAGGTCCCCTCCAAATTCTGCAGAGTTGGTAGGATTAAGCCATCTGAAAACCATATGCAGCAAATAGGCAGATTACTTACTACCCCTTAGGTTGCCTCAGAGAACCACAATTTGTGATCTACTTCCCCAGACCTCAGTGAGAGGCAAGATTTTTTTCTCTGTTTATTGGTTCCCTTGTTCTCTGTCAGAGTCAAGAGATGAAGTCCAAAGTTCATGAGAAATAACAAGTTGAGAATGGGGAATGGGAGTAATCCCTGATTGAAAAAAATTTTTCACTCAAAATAGCAACAAAAATGGCAAGATACAAAAATGGCAAAATAAGATTTCATTCAAAATAGCAACAAAAATGGTAAGATACAAATAAATTTAACATGAAAGGTATGAGGCTTTATAAGGAAAACAAACTACTATTAAATGTTATAGAGCCAAACACATAAATCAATATAATATATTCAAAGATAAGAAAGCATAATATTCTAAAATTATAAAAATCTTTAAATATTAACCTATACAATAATGTAATTCAAAGCAAAGTATCTCAAATGGGGGTGACAAACTGGGTAAAAAATTTTCAAAGTTCGTAAAAAAATTTAAAATGTTCAAGAGTAAAATTCTGAATTGAAGACTAAGGCAGGTCTTGGTTTTTACTTAATAGCAATTACTGTAAGATCACTCCAATTAAAATGATAAGTTTTTGGCATAGGAATATACATAGAAATTAGCAGAACAGAAAAGAAAACCAAAGATAAATCCAAGTATAAATGCATATTAATTTATGACAAAGGTGGCATTTCAGTTCAGTGAAGAAAGTGAAGTTTATTTAATAAACAGTGCAAGCATAATTGGCTGAGGAAAAAACAAAGTTAAATTTTGCTTGTATGCTCTGTACAAAAATTAATTCCAGATGGATTAACAATTCAGGCATAAATGATTTTAAAAATATTTAAAAAGAAAACTAGCATATCATTTGTACAAGGTCTATTGGGTGAGATTTTCCTAAGCAAAACAGGAAACCTAAAAGCTATAAAGGAAAAGATTAACATAATTGACTACATAAAGGTCTAAATTATTGTATAGCATAAGATAGCATAACCGAAGTCAGAGGTGATGGTAGTAGACTGGGAAAATATTTGACAGAAATTGGGTGAATAATCCTAAACAAGCAAAACTCCATCTATGGATTAGAAAAAGACAAGCCATCCAATAGAAAATTGTTCAAAGAGTGTAAGCAAGCACTTGGTAGAAGAGGGAATCCAAATAGCCAGGAATGTGAAAAGAAATGCATCATTACTGGCAAACCAAAAAAACTGACCAAAAACAAACAAACAAACAAATAAAACAGAACGTGTGCAAGGGGTAACAAGTAGTGCTGGTGGAGTTATGAAGAAATGGAAATTCACATAGGATGCTGGTGGGAGTAAAAAAATGTTACAATGTATACATATAAACTTACACAAATGTAAATTGGTAGTATGCATTGAACTAGAATTTGAGTGTGCTCATGTTTTGACCAGTAATCCCACTTTTGAGAATATACACTATTGAAATAAAAAAGACTACTATATAAGGACTTCCACGGTATCATTTTTGTAACTGTAAAAATGGAATCTACTTGATCATCTAGTAGCAGCAAAATCAAGGGATAAATTGTAAGTTGGAAAGAATTTCATGCTGCTTCTAAAAAGAATAAAAATCTATAAACCTGAAGGGATATATAAGCATTTATTTACTTATTTGACAGAGAGAGGGACAGCAAGAGGGAACAAAAGCAGGGGGAGTGGCAGAGGGAGAGGGAGAAGTAGGATCCTGATGAGCAGGGAGCCCACATAGGACTTGATCTCAGGATTCTGGGATCATGACCTGAGCCAAAGATAGTTGCTTAACTGAGCCACCCAGGCACCTTGGGATATCTATTTTCAAGTAAAAAAGCAAGTAGCAGAGTAATGTACATAGTACGATGCCATTTAAAAAAAACCAAAACCTCATAAATAATATGTATGTTTAAAAAAGGATGGAAAAAGTTATGAAAGTATATACCCCAGGGTGTGGAATGGAAGGAGAATCTGAAGGATGGTTACTCACTCTTTCTTTAAGCATGTTTGGACTGCTTCGCTTCTTAAATTGTTTACGTAATTTTTGTGAATTTTAATGTGAATTTAAATTTTAAATTTTTTAAATTTAAATTTAAAAAATATTAATTTAAAATCTAAAATTTTAATGTTGTGAATTTTAAAAAACTAAAGACATTTAAAAAATAATTTTGCTTGTTTAGGGAACCAATTGTTATAAGTCAATTTGACTACAGCACAGCGATTAGAAAGGAAGAAGTCGGGTTGAAAATGGTGGCAGGGTACACATTATAAAGGACTAACACATTTCAGCTCTATTCAGGAATCTCTTGTGTTTAAGAAAGTGACCTAATTTTTTTAAGATATATGTATTCATTTGGAGGAAGGGGCCAAGGGAGAAAAAGTCTTAAGCCAATTCACACTGAGCACAGAGCCCCACACAGGGCTTAATACAACCTAAGATCAAGACCCAAGCTGAAGAGAAAGGGGAACCCTCCTACACTGTTGGTGGGAATGCAAGCTGGTGCAGCCACTCTGGAAAACAGTATGGAGGTTCCTCAAAAAGTTGAAAATAGAGCTACCCTACAACTCAACAATTGCACTACTGGGTATTTACCCTAAAGATACAAATATAGTGATCCCAAGGGGCACGTGCACCCAAATGTTTATGGGAGCAATGTCCACAATAGCCAAACTACGGAAAGAATCTAGATGTCCATCAACAGATGAATGGATAAAGATATACAATGGAATACCATGCAGCCATCAAAAGAAATGAAATCTTGCCATTTGCAACAACGTGGATGGAACTAAAGGGTATTATGCCGAGTGAAATAAATCAATCAGAGAAAGATAACTATCATATGATCTCCCTGATATGAGGAATTTGAGAGGCAAAGTGCGGGATTTGGGGGCTAGGGAAGGAAAAAATGAAACAAGATGGGCTCGGGAAGGAGACAAACCATAAGAGACTCTTAATGTCACAAAACAAACTGAGGTTGGACGGGGGCAGGGGGATAGGGAGAAGTTGGTGGGTTTATGGACATTGGGGAGGGTATGTGCTATGGTGAGTGCTTGAAGTGTGTAAACCTGATGATTCACAGACCTGTACCCCTGGGGCAAATAATATATTGTATGTTAATTTAAAAAAATTAAAAAATAAATAAATAAAAGGAGAAAAAAAAGATCCAAGCTGAAACCAAGAGCCCAACGCTGATCCGACTGCCCCACCCAAGAGTCTCTAAGAAAATGACCCAATAAGAAATGTAAATTTAAAAAGTAATAGCATTTTGGAATAGGAATGAGATATTTTGGAGGTGTCCATATCACATAGTTATTTTAAAAATCCCAGCAAGAAGAGAAAAGGGAAACATGGGAATAGTGTTTTTCAAACCACTGGTCACAATATATACCAGGCCTTCAAATGACTTGAATGACTTACTATGAACATTTTTGAAAAATGAAACAGAATATAAAATACCAGAGGGCATCACTCCTAATAAGTGAAGGTATTCCTCTAGAGATGTTTTTCAGGCATAGAGCATTCATTCATACATACAAACTGTGATGAAAAAAGATTTCCAGCGGGGGTTGCCATTAAACACATTTAAGGTCAGTTTAATACTTTTAGAGGTAAAACTGACAGAACACATCAATTGATAGATTGCAAACTAAAGGACGAAAGAATTGAACAATGTTAAGGTCCAGAAATTTAAAATGAAATGCAAATGAAATTTAAAAATGAAAGAATAAGGTACTTCCTCTTACTTTACACAGTCACAGCCACCTCCAGGATCCCACCTCTTTGTTAAGGTCCAGTCCAAGATGCCTGAACAAAATGAGGATGCAGGCCTATTCTTACCAATAAAAGTGGTAGATAGGAGCCAACATGTTACCTTATAAGGCATTCCAAGAAGGCAAACGATCATCTATAGGCCCCCTCTTCGTCCTGAGAGTCTATCATTATTATCTTCACTTTTAAAAATCATTATTTATTCGAAGCAAGATCTTTGTTGTGGTGGTTGTATTATTTTGTTTTTTGTTTTGTTTTGTTTTGTTTTTTCAACAAGAAATCCACTTAGAACAATAGTTCCTTGGGGTACCTGGGTGGCTCAGTCAGTTAAGTATAGAGTCTTAGTTTTGGCTTAGGTCTTGATCTCAGGTTTGTGAGATCAAGCCCTGAGTCAGGCTCCATGGTCAGTGGGGAGTCTGCTTGAGAATCTCTTTCTCTCCCTCCCTCTGACCCTCAACCCCTGCTCTCTCTCTCTAATAAATAAAAAAATAATTTTTTTAAAAAAGAACAATAGTTCCTTAAGCCATCCCTATTCTCATCCACACTCCCTCCTCCTTTCTCTTCCCCTTTTCATTCCTCTCCCTTCCCCTCCCCTCTCCAACCCTTTGCAGGGTACCCATCTCTCTAACACACAGAATGGCGACCAGTCAGAGTTAAAGACTGGATCCCACCCTCCTTTGAGCCACCCACTGCTCTCAGTACAGCCTCTTACAAGGTTGGTATTTACACTTTATTCCTTTACTAGTTCACATGGTAGTCTTTCTCTTCTAGCACATAAGCATATAAGGTTCTCACATGTCGGGTAAGTTTTGTTCTTAACTTGTCTGCATTTCCTCCACACCCAGTACTATGTCTGCTACATGGCAGGCAAACGGTTGGAATGGGTGAGTAAATGAATACATGCTGAGCCATTTGCTGAGTTCCACCTGCATTATCTTACAGTCCTTTGCTTCATAAGTGTCCATCTTTCCTGGACCTTAAACTTCTGCCCTCTGAATCTTTTGCCTTATTATTCAACACACATGTATAAACTTTCCAAATAGCCATTAGAAAGGGGAAAAAAAGCACAAAACTTCTCTCAGAATTTTAAGCTATTTCGTTCCTTCTAATCACAGTTAAGCTTTCTGGAAAAGTAGTCAGATTTTGCTACTACCCCTTTTTCAACCTGCATTCACTCCTCAACTCTTAAATTGTGGCTTTAGTGCCAACTACAATTCCTAGGAAAATACAGTCAACAGAGGGACATATTAAAACACAGCATAGGAATGCAGTCAGCAAAATTCAGACTGTGGCAAGCTCTACAGAACAAATGGCTCAATTTAGCAACACAGCCATAAATGAAGAGAGAGAGGTAAATGTATACATATATTTTTAAAATCTTAAAAAATCTTAATTCATAGACCTTTTTGGACTCAAGCTTTTTTTTTTTTTTTTAAAGATTTTATTTATTTATTTGTCAGACAGAGAGGGAGAGAGAGTGAGCGAGCACAGGCAGACAGAGTGGCAGGCAGAGGCAGAGGGAGAAGCAGGCTCCCTGCCGAGCAAGGAGCCTGATGAGGGACTTGATCCCAGGACGCTGGGATCATGACCTGAGCCGAAGGCAGCTGCCCAACCAACTGAGCCACCCAGGCATCCCTGGACTCAAGATTTTAAAAAGCAATTTATGGGGACGCCTGGGTGGCTCAGTTGGTTAAGCGGCTGCCTTCGGCTCGTGTCATGATCCCAGCGTCCTGGGATCGAGTCCCGCATCGGGCTCCTTGCTCGCCAGGGACCCTGCTTCTCCCTCTGCCTCTGCCTGCCACTCTGTCTGCCTGTGCTCGCTTGCTCTCTCTCCCTCCCTCTCTGACAAATAAATAATTTTAATAAATAAATAAAAAGCAATTTATGACATTTATTCTGAATTGTGGAAAACAGCAATTATATAAAGTAGCATTAAGTGGATATTTGATGATACAAAGAAATTATTATTTGTTGATTTTAGGTGCAATAACAGTAAGATAATTGTAAAATTTTTTCAATAGCCTTATCTGTTAATGATACATGTTGAAATATTTATGGATAAAATAATATGGCATCTGAAATGTGTTCCAAAACATACAAGGGATAGAATCTTATATAAAACAAGGCCATGAGTTGATCACTATTAAATCTGAGTAATGAACATGGAGGTTTATCCTATTATATTTGAAATATTCCATAATAAAAAGTTAAAAAGAAGCAGGGTTTCAATTCCAACATCCTACTTAAACTGCTTTGGGCATAGTCATCAACAAACAAAATGGCCAACTTCATGAGACTCTTTTCAAGTCATTATCATGATTCCTGTTGCACCTGACCTTGTTACCTAATCCCTATGTCCTGGCAGTCTCACAGTTGATTTCAAGGTCACTTCCCTCCTCATTCTCCTCTATCTTCATTCTCCTAATCACAAAGTCTGGTGGGAATACTTCCTTTTTTTTTTTTTTTTTAAGAATTTATTTATTTGACAGAGATCACAAGTAAGCAGAGAGGCAGGCAGAGACAGAAAGAGGGAGAAGCAGGCTCTCCGCTGAGCAGAGAGCCCAATGCGGGGCTCGATCCCAAGGACCCTGGGATCACGACCTGAGCCAAAGGCAGAGGCTTTAACCCACTAAGCCACCCAGGTGCCCCTGGTGGGAATACTTCTTGGGGACCGATGCTAGGGCAGGGGATTCCAGGACTAAATTAAGACTGTGATAGGAACTTGTACAAACCAGCAGAGTCAGGTTGACCGAATCATAGTTCATAGTTCAAAACCAATGTTATAGTTAAAAGAACTATAGTTTAATTTTTCAGGATGAGACAGGACCAAAATGTTGCAAAGGCAGGAGTTTGGAGGTTTAGAAGTAGAATAGAATCAAAGATAAGCAAAAAGCCAAAGAGATTATCTTTAAAATGTCAATAAAAGTGTGTTCTGGAGCTCCATTCTTAAGAGTCTCCAGCACGTATGGTGGTGGTGATGACAGCCCCAGGTGTCACCTTGGGCCAGCAGCCTACCACTCCGACAGAAACTGCTCAGCCTCCTGCATTAGCAACTCCGATAACTTGCCTCTGGATATTCAGCAAGCATTTGAGTGCCTTCCATATGCTCAGTATATTATCCTAGCTCTGCTTCTCATTTTACTTTATAACAATTGTTCTTAACCATTCTGGGGCCATGAACTCCTATGAGAATCCAATGAAAGGCACGGGCCATTTCCCTGGGATAAGATGCCCATAAACACCTATGCACAAAATTTGGTATGCCATTTATTTTATTACATTGGAAATTTACTTCAAATGTGCAGTCATAAAACAATTGTCATGTCACAAATAAAAAATAACAATTTTTATTATAAGAAGGAAAAATGTATATTGTATATGCCAAATAAAAAGCAAACTGTGTTCAAAAGTAAATCCTAATGCTGTCGTTTAGCTTGACAGCAATGCTGTAGTCGTAGAGTGGTTCACGATCGGGTATGTTTGTGTCATCTTTAGCTACTCAACTGACTTTGTAATAACTAGTGCTAAAGATCTTGCTTCTAAAGGTGTGAAGCCAGGAAAGAATCATTTCGCTTTGTTTTCTCTGTTAGTTGAAGGTGTCACAAGCTGGGTTTCCTAGAAAGCGGAATCAGCGATAATCAGCACACAGTTTATCTATGAGGGAGCACTGCTGGGATCAATACTGTGGGAAGGTAGGGAGGAAGGGAGAATGGGCAGAGAAAGAGGCTGAATGCAGGGCACCCACCTGGCTGGCCTTCCAGGTGGGAAGGTGTTCTGGAGTTATCCTGACTTCAGATCGAAAGTGCGTCACTAGCGAATCAATTAGTCCTTGGAGGCAGGCTGTCCCAGGAAGGGTGTGACCTCCCTCAGGTGAGGCTATGCTTTTCAGCTAAGGCAATCCCTTGAGGAAATCCCTAGAGGAAAACTAACAGTTGAGAAACATCTTGGAACAGCAGTCCCAGAGACTAGAGAATACTGGCCTTTATGCCTGAAGCAGGATCTGGGCAGCCCATGACAGTGTCCACTACAGGAAATATCAGAATTCTCTGAGACTCTGAACTGAATTCTTGTTCCAGATTTCCTCTGTCCCCAAGTGCACACTGCCATCTTTGCAAGGTGTGCAGTCTTTCAGACACATTTTCCCAGGACTAGAACTTCACACTACAACCCACCTGTAATCCCCTCCTTTCCAGAGGGACTAGTGAGCCAAAACAGTTTTCTCAGTCTGTATAGTAAGAGTTCCTTCAGGTTCTTGAATAAAAATATTTACCTCAAACATGTATGTCACCATTTTCCACAAAGTAAGCCAAGCTGTGTTGAACCTTTGTCTGGTCAAATAATTCTGAGAGGAGCTGCCTTTTTCACTCAGAGAAAATAGAATATCCATTCTATGGTTAAGGGATTCAAAGCCTTGATCTTTGGAATACCTGCGAACTTCAGGTATTGCGGTATTCAAAAGCAGAGGGGAAAACCCTTATGTTGTTTTTTCCTTTATGAACTAAACTTCTGGAGAAGATATTGATTTAAATCTGTAGCTCTAATCGAGTTCGTGACTTTCATATCAGATGATTAGGTTAGAAAATTCTTCATTAAAACAACAAAATCAATAAATAAAATCTTAAAAAAAGAGGGGGGGACACCTGATGGCTCAGTGGGTTAAAGCCTCTGCCTTCGGCTCAGGTCATGATCCCAGGGTCCTGGAATCGAGCCCCGCATCGGGCTCTCTGCTCAGCAGGGAGCCTGCTTCCTCCTCTCTCTCTGCCTGCCTCTCTGCCTACTTGTGATTTCTGTCTGTCAAATAAATAAATAAAATCTTTAAAAAACAACAACAACAGAATGGGAGAAGATATTTGCAAACGACATATCAGATAGAGGGCTAGTGTCCAAAATCTATAAAGAACTTATCAAACTCAACACCCAAAGAACAAATAATCCAATCAAGAAATGGGCAGAGGACATGAACAGACATTTCTGCAAAGAAGACATCCAGATGGCCAACAGACACATGAAAAAGTGCTCCACATCACTCG
>PISX010025766.1:0-25613 GCA_004024625.1 Mellivora capensis | reverse complement strand
AGAAACAAGATGGGATTGGGAGGGAGACAAACCATAAGTGACTCTTAATCTCACAAAACAAACTGAGGGTTGCTGGGGGGAGGGGGTCGGGAAAGGTGGGTGGGGTAATGGACATTGTGGAGGGTATGTGCTATGGTTAGTGCTGTGAAGTGTATAAACCTGGCGATTCACAGACATGTACCCCTGGGGATAAAAATTTTTTTATAAAAAATAAAAATTAAAAAAAAATAAAAATACAATAAGAATCACAATAAATGTAAATTGGCCAAACTTTCCAGTTAAGAGTTTGTAAGATTAGGGGCGCCTGGGTGGCTCAGTTGGTTGTGTCTGCCTTTGGCTCAGGTCATGATCCCAGGGTCCTGGGATCAAGCCCCAGGTCTGGCTCCCTGCTCAGTGGGGAGTCTGCTTCTCCCTCTCCCTCTCTCTCTGCCCCTCCCCCACCCCCACTTGTGCTCTCTCTCTCTCTCACTCACTCTATCTCAAATAAATAAAATCTTTAAAAAAAAGAGTTTGTAAGATTAGATGGCAATATACAATCTAGCTATACGCCATTGACAAGAGACATAAATAAAATATGAATGCAAAAAACTTAAAAGTAAAAGGATAGAAAAAGTTACATTATGAAAATAACTTCAAAAAGCAGATATAGTAGATAAGTTATTTTAAGCAAAAAGAAAAAAACTACTATGAATGAAGAGAGTCAAGTGATTAAAGATACATTGAACCTGGTGGGGGGGATAGCTGGAGTTGGGGGGGTAGAAAAGATACATTGTACCAGGAAAAAAATCCCAATTCTAAACTTGTGTACATCTAATGACATAGCCTAAAAATATGCAAAACAGAATAAACAAAATAATAAAAAAAATACATCATTACAGTGGGAGATTTTACTGTATCTCTCTTTGTATGCAGAAGATTAAGGAGAGGGACGCCTGGGTGGCTCAGGTGGTTAAGCAGCTGCCTTCGGCTCAGGTCATGATCCCGGCGTCCTGGGATCGAGTCCCACATCGGGCTCCTTGCTCGGCAAGGAGCCTGCTTCTCCCTCTGCCTCTGCCTGCCACTCTGTCTGCCTGTGCTCGCTCTCTCTCTCTCCCTGACAAATAAATAAATAAAATCTTAAAAAAAAAAAAAGATTAAGGAGACCAAAAATTAATGAAACAGATTTAAAGAGCTCATTTTCAATTTTGATCTAATGTATTGAGATTTTATCTTCCTGTATCTATATCTATCTATCTAGTCTGTATATTTCCAAGTACACATCATTTTTCATAAATATTCAATGTGTGGGGGCACCTGGGTGGCTCAGTGGGTTAAGCCTCTGCCTTCGGCTCAGGTCATGATCTCAGGGTCCTGGGATAGAGCCCCATGTCGGGCTCTCTGCTCAGCAGGGAGCCTGCTTCCTCTCTCTCTCTCTCTGCCTGCCTCTCTGCCTACTGTGATCTCTGTCTGTCAAATAAATAAATAAAATCTTTAAAAAAAATATTCAATATGTGCTTATAAAAATGTCCATTGTCTATTTTTTGAGGTATAGAGTATACATACACACACATATATTTCATAAATGTTCAATGTGTGCTTATATAAAATGTGCATTCTCTATTTGTTGAGTGCTCATTTTTTACAAGTGTTACAAGTAACACTACAAAATTGACAATGTACTTGGCCCAAAAGTATGACCCAACTGACTCAGAATTTATGCTAAACAGATCATGTCTTTTGTTATATGCAATTATCTAGAAATCAATATAAAAATAAATTTTAAAATTTCTTTCCATTTGAAAATTTAAAATATATTTCTAAATAATTTAGAGTTCAAAAAAACCCCTTAAAATAGAAACTAGAAAATAATTATAAAGGAATAAAAATTAAAATACTGTATTACATATCCAAAGTTGTGAGATACAGAGGTAAAGAGGTATTTAGATATAAACTTGGCTCAGTTTAGATAAAGAAATGTTGACTATTTGTGAACAAAGTATCCAATTTAAGAAATAAAAAAAAAACAAAAATAGGTTAAACCCAAATAAAGTTGAGGGGAAAAAATAAGGATAAGCACACAAAAAAATGAAATAAAAAATAAAAATACAATAAGAAGGGTCAATGAAGTAAAAGGTTCTATGAAAAGACTAATAAGATTGACAAACTTCTGTCAAAATTAAATACAAGAGAAGGAATAAACACTATAAGGAAAAATATATACACTGATGAATTCTTTAATCTCCCAAGATAATTCTTTTTTTTTTAAATTTTTTTAAAATTTATTTATTTGTCAGAGAGAGAGGAGAGCGAGAGAGCACAGGCAGACAGAGTGGCAGGCAGAGGCAGAGGGAGAAGCAGGCTCCCCGCCGAGCAAGGAGCCCGATGTGGGACTCGATCCCAGAACGCTGGGATCATGACCTGAGCCGAAGGCAGCCGCTCAACCAACTGAGCCACCCAGGCAACCCTCCCAAGATAATTCTAAGGAAAACTTTATGTCAATACATTTAAATATTGAAATAAACTAAACAATTTCCTGTATGAACACTGATTCAAGAAGAAGCAGAAAACTCAAATAGATCCAAAATCATTGAAAACACCAAATTATTAATTAAAAATCTTTTTGCATAGAAGGCACCAGACTCAAACACTTCTAAAGAGGATTCTGTACAAGCTGTGTGTTTTTTTTTCCTGCATGATGACCAGGTTAGTTTTGTCTTAAAAAGTTAATTAATTTATAGATTCATGGATTAAGAGAGAAAATTTATATGTCAATGAAACATGACTGACCAACTTTAAAACACAAATGCCTCTAGGAAGTTTAGAAACACTAAACTAATTTACACTAGGGTATTAGGAACTACTTAGAAGCCATCTTGAGAGGCACCTGGGTAGCTCAGTGGTTAAGTGGCTGCCTTTGGCTCAGGTCATGATCCCAGGATCCTGGGATGGAGCCCCACATTGCCTTCTCCCTCTCCCACTCCCCCTTGCCTGAGTTCCCTCTTTCACTGTGTCTCTATCAAATAAATAAATAAAATCTTAAAAAAAAAAAAAAGAAGAAGAAGAAGCCATCTTGAGAAAAACAACAGCAGTAGAAGCTTAAATGGTGAGGCTTGGGTTGAAGAAACAGGGCTGGAAAGCAATTCTAACCTTCCAATTCCTGGAAAGGAATGAAGGAAAAAAAGGAACAGAAAGCCACCCACCAAATGCTACCTCCTTCCTGCTTTGGCTAAGGCACAAATTGGATCATGTGGCTCTCAGAGTCTGGCCATTCTGAAATTCCCCATCCCTGTGATACCAGCTCAGATCAAAGAGAGCTTGTGGCAAATACTTGACTTTTGGGAAAACATATGGCATGGCTCTGAGGAGACATTAAGTTAATGCCTGCCTGTGATACTTTGGCTGCCTTTGGCAACTTTGATTTGCATCCAGCAGAGATGTTTTGGCTCTTGCTAAAGTATTTCTGCATAGCCATACAGTGGTGGTACAATAATAAAGAGGAAGAATGAAAAGCAATAAAAAAAAAAAAATACCAAACAACTGTTGGAAGGAAGAGAGCTGGTAATAACAAAGCAGCCTGAGACACATCCTCTAATTGTTATTCCAGACAGTTAGCAGTCTTCTGGGTAGATTAAGGCCACAATAAATATTGAGGACAGGCTTCCCTGAATCTAACCTCCCCACGCCTTTGCCAACTTGGACTTTTCTTTAAACAATGCAAGATGGTCCATAACGGAAACTTCTATAAACCCCAAATCAATGGTTGTTTCCTATTCTCATCATCATATTGCAGACCCACCCTCTCTTCTTGTACGTACTTTTGGGAAGACCTAGAACATTGTCAGAGTATTTTTCAGTTGTTGATTTATAAGGTAGTGTTGGAAAGTCTGTGCTTTTTTGAATCATAACTTAGGTTCAGCTCTGAGATCTAATAGCTGCTCCGAGTTCCCTGCAGTGCATTAAGCTTCAATTACCTTATGTGTACAATATTTATCTCATGTGGTGTCAGAGTCTAACTAGTTGCTAACCAATCCTATTTCTTTTGCATGACCATAGGGGAAGAATGTTTCCCAGACTCCTTTGAAATTGGGTTGTGGCACTTGACTGGGTTCTGGCAATGCAGTATGAACAGAAATTATATATCAATCAGTCAATCAATCAATCACATCCAGGCCTGGCCATAAAACATCTCATGTGATCCTTCATGCTCTCTCCTTTGGCTTGTTGGCTAGCAGAAATGCAAAGGATCCAGCACAGAATTCTGAGGAATGCTTATCTAAGGGGGAAGCCCTAAATCTACAAAGTTTATGTCTCTGAGTCACTACTTGGGGAACTCTATGGAAAGCCACCTATTAGTATCAGAATAGATTGAGACACGAATGGAGAAAAATACTTATATTATGCCAGGAAGATTTTGGGATTGTTTATTATAATAGCTCATATCACGTACCCTGATTAATGCATGCTTATTTCTATTATTCAATAAGATATTATTGGTAAAGCATATGGCATAGTGCCTGGCACATAGAAGGGGCTTAACACTGGTTGAGGCATTATAAACACAGTCTGACCTGAAACGTAGACTTGCAGAGAAACAAAAATTAGTTCAAAGTTTGTCTGTTGAGCAACGACAATGAAACTACTTTCTGTCGTTCTTCCCCCTGTATCTTATTTCTCATGATTCTATGTGAAAATACATGACGGTTTTTATTTCTCAATTATTTTGTTTTAACTTTGTATATTTAGATTTCCAGTTCCAGTGCTTAAATTGTCATTCTTCCTATTTTATATTTATGGGGATGCCCTGAAATTGGGGCAATATTTGAAGACAGAAGTTTGGTTTTTGCCTGAACCTCAGATGAATTTCAACTCACCCTAAGTCACATCAAGTACTTTTCCCTCTGCCTCTTAAGCATTACCAATCACGGCTTTATCTAACCCTGGTTTGATCTCCAACCTTTGGGTATGTCTTTGCTACATGCCCTAGATTATTATCACATAGTGAAACACTGACTAGGGTGGGTATACCATTCCATCATTTCAAATCATTTGTGTGACTGTCTTTGTTTATAGAGTGTTTTAGAAGCCATCCCCCATGTATTTCAGCTCCCTTAGAGAGATTTTCCTTCTTTCTATGAGGAGGAAGCAAGAGAAAGCAAGCCAACAAGTCAGTGCTACTTTATAACTGACAATTTTCTTCATAGAACATTTGAAATTTTTGTTATTTGTGTTTTTAGCTGGAATGGATGACTGCACCTACTTAAAATTTTTCTGTATAGGCAGTTCTCTTATCAGTGCCAAGGCATTGGCTCAGAAACCTTAATATTTGACAAATTGCTCCATTGAGAATGTTTTGAAAGTCTACATCTGCTCAGGTTTTCATGCATGAGAAAGGGAAGATCTTTTACCACTGGATACATATTAAAGCAACAGTAGGAGGAAAAATAAAGATGCTTTCAGATGATATGCCATGAGTTGTGATTGTTCAGTGCACGCTTATATTGATGTATCCCATGTATAAAAGAGGTACCTTGAAACTTGCTCTGAATACCTCAGAACAGTGGTTCTCAAAGTGCAGTCCCTGGACCGGCAGCATGAGTTGCACCTGGAAATTGGTGGAAATGTCAATTCTTAGGCTCCACCACCTGCCTTCTAAGTCAAATCCCCTGTAAGTGGGGCCCAGCAAGCTGTGGTTTAGCAAAGCCTCCAAGTGATTCTGAAGTAGGCTAAAGTTTGAAAGTTGCTGCCTTAGAAAGTATCATGACAGGGGCGCCTGAGCGGCTCAGTGGATTAAGCCTCTGCCTTCAGCTCAGGTCATGATCTCAGGGTCCTGGGATCAAGCCCCACATCGGGCTCTCTGCTCAGCAGGGAGCCTGCTTCCTCCTCTCTCTCTCTGCCTGCCTCTCTGCCTACTTGTGATCTCTCTCTCTCTCTGTGTGTCAAATGAATAAATAAAATCTTAAAAAAAAAGAATTAGATGGTCAGTGGACTGAGCCACACAGGCACCCTGAGAGATTACTTAAAATAAATAAATAAATTTATTAAAAAAAAAGAAAGTATCATGACGGTAAGGCAATGAATGTATCTAGAAGTGATGATGATGAAAATGATAATAAAAGTAATAATATCTAATAGTTATTAAGTGGTTACTAATTAAGTGGGCCAGGCTAAGCACTTCAAATGGATTAGATCATTTAATCATCACAACTGTCAAAAGTGTTGTTGTTATTTTTATTATTATTACTGTCCCACATTACAAATGAAGAAACTTAGGGTTGAAGTAATTTGCCCAAGTTCAGATAGCTAGTAAGTTAAAAATCTGGGTTCCAAAACTGAGTATGCCTTTCAGGTCCATCCTTCTTCTTCTTCCTTTTTTTTTTTTTAAGATTTTATTTATTTATTTATTTGTGTGTGTGTGTGTGTGTGAGAGAGAGAGAGAGAGAGAGAGAGAGAGAAAACACTACCAGGGGGAGCAGCAGGCAGAGGGAAAGGCAGGCTCCCCTCTGAGCAAGGAGCCCAATGTAGGACTCAGTCCCTGGACCCTGACCTGAACCAAGGGCAGACGTTTAACCTACTGAGCCACCCAGGCATCCCACAAGTCCATTCTTTCAACCAGCATGATATATACCATGAGACTGGTCTGTGCAATTCCTAAAGATGTTTAATCTTTATTCCAAGTTGTCATCTGTCATCCAGGCTTGGCAGTGCCAAAGCATTTCACCTGGACATGGGTTCTCTGTAACACAGGAGTTGAGTTTCTCAAAAGTTGTATATAAATCAGTATTTTCAAATTGAGTGTTATCTTCTGTTGACTTCATTAAATTAGTTCTCTTATGTGTTATGTTTTCTGTTCTTCAGCTAATAGTGGTTCCTAACACATTTTCAATTTTTCTATCAGTCTTTCTGTCAGACATTTAATTGTAAATAAATTCAAAGATGCACTATTGAGTTCAAGAATCTTTCAATAATTCTTTAGTCAAGTGAAGAAGGCTTTTGAAATGAAAATAATGACCTCTTGCCTAATATCTGTTGTTTTTAAATCTGGGCATGGCTTTATAATATTTTTGACTAACTATATGAGGTTGAGAAACTGCATTTCGGGACAGATTAATTTTGCTCATCCCGACACAACACAACTATATGAAAGTATCTCAGAAATAAAGTTTCCATTACCCCTATAATAGTTTATAAGCATTTAACCATTCTGGAATTGAGAAGTGTGAGGAAAACTTTGCTCTTTTAACATCTTTAGCTTATTGAGGCTTGAGTGAGATCTCGCCTTTCAGAGGACTAGGAGCCATATGAATACCCTAATTACTCCAGGGGAAAAAAAAGTACATCTATTTCTTTTTTTTTCCCCTGCCTTAATCCCATCAGTACCCTAAATGTCTATGCTGATGTAGACATCAACTTATAACACTGGGTCTGTCATCATAATTATACTGCCAAGAAGTCCTTCTCTCAGGGAAGGTCATACAGGCTACAGAGCAAACGAGAAAGGGCAGGCACAGCTCCTAACAGGCTCCATTCATAAAGCAGGAGTAAGCATGAATGAAGCATTATTCTTTGGGGGGAAGTTCTGAAAAGGTTGACCTCAGTGGAATGAGTGCAAATTTGCATAATGTTTCATTTCCTTAGAGCAACTCAAGGGTTGGTAACCATTACAGGAGGCCAGACAACATCACAGTGAAGATTAATGGGACCTGGTATCATTACTTCCCAATAGAGAGGAGTCATCCCAAGGTCACCGCAAGGTTGATCGAGGAAAAGATGTTTGCTCTATTGGAATGGGTGATTTGTCTCTCAGACTGATGCGGTAAAAGGAAACCAGTTGCACCTCACTAAATACTAAGCTGTCCAGTAAGCCTGCTTTGTGTTAAGCAGCATAACTGGGTAAGGCATGGTATGGTATGGATGAGATTTGTACAAACTTGCTGGCTTACATTGTTTGGCAAGGAACATGGTATGAAAACCCTTTAGCCAGTGAAGAGTATTTTTCTTTCTTGTCACTACAGAAAGGAAGAAAAAAGAAATGAAAGAAAAAATTTCTAATTTTCTCTTCAGAGTCCTGGGTCCTAGGCTCTGTATGAGTAGCATATTGAGAAATTGGTTGATCTAGTTGATTTGATGCAGCATCAAAATAGCTTAGATGGGAGTGAGATGGAAAACTTAACCCAAACGGAAACAATGAAATACCAATGAGCAATTCATTTCTCATAAGGCTCAACCCCTCAAGGATGTAAATGGCTTTCCACAGAGAGACTATTTCCTGATTATTGACTCTTCCATGTACTGGCTTAAAACCAAAATGACAGGCAAAGCTGTGAGCTCCCAACCAAATTTATAGACAATGGAGTTCAAGATTTACCACAGATAGAAGAAACCAGAGGATAAAAACACAAAATGTTTATTTTTAAATGGAGACAACATATTGACCAACTATACTAACTACCTCAGTATGAAGGAGCAGAAAAGGACCCACCTCCTCTTAATTTAATTTAATTTATTTATTTTACACACATAGAGAGAACATACAAGCAAGGGAAGCCTCAGGTAGGAAGAGAAGCATGCTCAGGGCTTGATCCCAGGACCTCAATCCCAGGACCCTAGGATCATGACCTGAGCTGAAGGCAGATACTTAACAACTGAGCCACCCAGGTGCCAGGACCCACCTCTCCTGTTCACTACCAGCTGTCCTAAAACAGGCCACATGACTTCAAGTTTCTCTGGTCAGATGTCCAAATCTGGGCTTATGACAAGACACTGCTGATATAAGCGGCTTGGACACAAGTCACTGAAATATGCAGGGTCACCAAATGGACAAGTAACAAACACTGAGCTTGTCTGAATGCAATTTGACTCAAAGGAGTCCGGTCTGTGAATGAAGACTAAGACAATATTTTTATAAATTTGAATAAACCTTAGGACAAGTTCTGGGCACCATTGTAGTTCAGATAGTAGTTAGGGTACTTTTTCATAAAGAAATCTTCTTATAAATATTTTGTGGTTTTTCCATTCCTAATTTTGGAACAATAGAACTTCTCTGATAATTGGGTCAGGCAGAGAATATGACTCTGAAGGTTTCCAAGTCTGAGATCTAAAGAGGATTTTTATGAAGTAACCTCACTTCAATTTTAAAATAGAAGGAACAAGAAAGCAAAACTCATCTGTAAACGTTTTTTGTCAGGTGTTGGAGTTCACTTGGTATCTATCCTTTGTGATTGCAAGGTGAACTCTCTTGAAGGTCTTCACATTTCAAAAAGAAAGATCAACTGTGATAGAGAAATAATACAGAAGACTAAGATTGTTTTATGGTACTTACATAGACTCTTAGAAGCAAAATTATTCTGAACAGATGATTAGCACATTGAAAGCAGGATTTGTACAGCATCGATCTTTCAATACCTAGAGAGAAACTGAAAAATAGAAGAAACCCAATAAATGATTCTGTATGAATGAATGAATGAATGAATAGGTCCCTGCAACACTGTAAGCATGTAAGGTAAATTCTGATCTTAATGCCAGAATGCTGTTTTAGCCAAACCCATTTATTTTTTTATTTTTTTTAAAAAGAGTCTATTTATTTATTTATTAAAATATTTTATTTATTTATTTGACAGAGAGAGATCACAACTAGGCAGAGAGGCAGGCAAAGAGAGAGGAGGAAGCAGGCTCTCCACGGAGCAGAGAGCCCGATGTGGGGCTCGATCCCAGGACCCTGGGATCATGACCTGAGCCGAAGGCAGAGGCTTTAACCCACTGAGCCACCCAGGCGCCCTGTATTTATTTATTTAATTGAGAGAAAGAGAGAGTGAGAGAGATCAAGAAAGGGAACATAAGCAGGAGGAAAGGGAGAGGAAGGAGCAAGCTTCCTAACAAGCAGGGAGCCCGATGCAGGGCTTGATCCCAGGACCCAGAGATCATGACCTGAGCCAAACCCATTTTTTAAAATTTCTTTTATTTTAACTCATTTTATTTAAATTCAATTAGTTAACATGTAGTGTATCATTAGTTTCAGATATGGAGTTCAGTTATTCATCTGTTGCCTATAACACCCAGTGCTCATTTCATCAAGCATCCTCCCTAATGTACATCTCCCAGTTACCCAATCCCCCCCCACCTACCTCTCCTCCAGCAACCCTCAGTTTGTTCTCTACAGTTAAGAGTCTCATGGTTTGTCTTCCTCTCTGATTCTGTCTTATTTAATTTTTCCCTCCCTTCCCCTATGTTCCTGTTTTGTTTCTTAAATTCCACATGTGAGTGAAGCCATATTATAATTGTCTTCCTCTGATTGACTTATTTTGCTTAGCATAATACCCTTCAGTTCCATCCATGTCATTGTAAATGGTAAGATTTCATCCTTTTTGATGGCTGAGTAATATTCGTGTGTGTGTGTGTGTGTGTGTGTGTGTGTGTGTGTGTGTGTGTTTATGGATAAAGAAGATGTGAGCTCTATCTCACATCTTCTTTATCCATTCATCTGTCAGTGGACATCTGGGCTCTTTCCACAATTTGGCTATTGTGGACATTGCTGCTATAAACATTGGGGTGCACGTGCCCCTTCAGATCACTACATTTGTATCCTCTGGGTGAATATGTAGTAGTGCGATTGTTGGGTTGTAGGGTAGTTCCAGCTTTAACTTCTTGAAGAACCTCCATACTGTTTTCCAGAGTGGCTGCACTAGTTTGCATTTCCACCAACAGTGCAAGACTGTTCTCCTTTCTCCGCATCCTCCCCAACATCTGTTGTTTCCTGATTTGTTAATTTTAGCCATTCTGACTGGTGTCAGATGCTATCTCATTGTGGTGAGATTAGCCAAATCCATTTATGAGAATCTACAAAATTTGCATGTTTATTCAATATCTTGGAAAGACGATCAACAACAACAACAACAACAAAATACCCATAATCGTAGTGATTGCTGAAACACAAGAACATTTCAAGGTTACTGGGTTCATGTGACTAATTATGTGAAAGGAACTGACAAGGTGTCCCTGTAATATAGGAAACAATGCTAAATAATAAATAATAAAACCGGTAACAAAATAGAAGAAATGGAGGTTAAAGGATACAATATTTAAAAAAGAATTCTCTAATTATTCTAATTTCCCCTGTGGTATTTGTAAGAGCTAATCTGTCAGGACCTTATAAAGGAAACAAAATTTCCTTCACTTCGGTTTCTCTTCTCTAACTACTTGGTGTGCTGTGTTACCTCTGTGGGTTTTCCTTAATGTCTGCCCTCATTCTTCTGCAGTTTCATTTTTCCATTTTTTTTCCCCAACCACAGCCTAAGAAGAGACTTCAGCTAAGACAGCACAGACACCATACAGTTTTTACTCTGGCAGCGTGTAAAATCCTTGGCCTGATTTTTTTTCTCTGAATATTGGCAAAGACAAGGTATTTACGTATCTCTCTGTTCTGTACTCTATTAAAGCTCCTATGTGGCCCAGGCTATTCTGACACTGTTCCCTCCAAATTTACTCTTCTATAAAGTATCACCTTGCCTTATATTATTTTTGTTTCTCTTCTATAGATTAGAGATAACAATATTTACTGCCTGGGATTCATTGACTTCATGCTTTTGACATATTTCCAGAGGTAATAGTTAAGATCAACTTCAATAGAAAAGCCAGAACTTCAAAATCATGTCTAAATCTATAGATATGCCCTTATCACCTTCTGTGAGAATGGACAGAGAGAAGAATATTCTAAATGCTCCAAAGTAATAACCAAGGACAAGAAAATTAAACACTTCAAGGGAAAAGAGCAATTTGGTTAATATACTTCCAGGTCTCCAGTGTCTGTCCATGATAAATGACATGATAAAAATCCTCTACCATCTTCTTAATATGGAATACTAATTAAAGAAGACTGGGCATTCTCTCAATGCTCACCATTTATGGCCTTTCCACTATGGTACCTTCTCCAGTTTGATTTTCCAATCTATAGCTCTCTCCTCACTATCTAAGGGACTTAAGAGACAATAAAATTTTCACAAAGAATGACCTAAACAGAAACTTTAATGCAACCACAAGACAAACAGGATTGAAAGTAAAGAGAGAAAAGGGCATATTGATTTTTGGCCTCCTGTCCTCTCCCTTCTCATCCTATTATCCAGAAGAAAACACTAAAGGCTTAGTGATCATTAGCAGTGATAATATAATCTTCTCCTTCTCCAAACCATCTTGTCAGTGTCCCTTGTTATCAGTTACTTGATTTTCCAAAGGTGAGTCCATTATGTTTTCCCTCAATCCCCCCAAGTACCCTTCACATCAACTGTTAGAGTGATGTTTGAGGTTAAGCAATCCCTTTGCATGACAAAGTCTAGTATATATGGGTAGGCAGTCAAATAGCAATTGCATTAAATGATGGATTTGGAGAACCTGGCAGAACTTTCCTGAAACGCAATTCATATTCCTATGACCCATTTTATAACTGTGTACCCTTAGCTTCCAATCTCAGCTTTCTCTCCACAATTATGGCTTTGGAATGTCCTTGTTAGATTCTCAACATCTTCTTTTGAAATTCTTCTCCCTCCCTTCCATTGACATTGCTTCTTAAGATATGCATTCCATAAATAGAATGTTGTCCATAAATGGCTTCTGATATGTTGCCAACCCTCACACAAAACAAAGAATGAAATTTTTTAAAAAATTTTATTTATTTATTTGAGAGAGAGCATGAGCGAGGAGAAGGTCAGAGGGAGAAGCAGACTCCCCGTGGAGCTGGGAGCCTGATGCAGGACTTGATCCCGGGACTCCGGGATTATGACCTGAGCCGAAGGCAGTTGTCCAACCAACTGAGCCACCCAGGCGTCCCCAACGAATGAAATTTTATCAACAAATACTCATAAACATGGATCCCAAGCCAATTTTTCCGTCCTGAACTCCAATCCCAAAAGTCCAATAGGACATCTCCACTTTGAATATCTCATGAGCAGTGAGGTAAACATACCATATCCAAAACTGAAACTCTTCACCCTCTCTTCAACTCAATCTTTCAATGTTTCCTAACTCAGGATGTGGCCATGCCATCTCCCTATATTCTATATTCTATATATTTTGATATGCATACCTGATCTTTTCACCCCTCTGATGCTATCCCTTTATTGTCTCCCCATTGACTCTGAGTACCACCTACCCACCCTCTCCACACATACACACAACTGGTGCCAGGCAAAGTGGCAGGATGGTAAATAGATCCTCAAATACTTGCTTGAATTAACAGGACAAAAACACGAAAATGCCTGGTTTTTGGTGATTTAAAAAATCCATGTATTTCATAGTACCTATTGAGTGAATACTACATGAAAGAATCTAAGTGCTAAATCCATAGAATCTGACCAATTATGCAATATTCCATGTGGAATTTACCTTAAAGTTTGGTGAAGCCAAACCCCTCATCTTTCATATGGCTAAGCTGAGGCTGAGAGTAAAGAGTTAATCGCTTAAGGTCACATAGTAAAGTAGGGAATGGTTTCATACCCATATGCCTAGTATGTATAGTCGCTAATTTTTAGCAACCGCCAAAGATAACATTTAGATCTATGCCAGCTAGTGCAAAATTTACATTTCTCTTTGGCATTCATACTCTCATATTTTGTCATTCCATCTTCATTCGGAACTTCCATTTTAGTGTAACTGAAATAACTTACACTCATCAATACTGCTCTATTCTCGCATGATGGAAATTTGAACCCTCAGCTTGGGTGTACCTCATGCTTACATCATTTAAATGAACTGGAAAATGCCAGAAACAGTACTATACCAGGGAATCACTCACTTTTGGAATCATGCCACTTGGGGTTTGACTAATCCCTCTGCCATTATCTTGTTCTAGACTCAGGATAAAGTAATTCTCTGAACTTCAGTTTTCTCATCTATGAAAGGAGGGGAATAGTAACTACTTCATAATGTAGTTCTAAGGATAAATTGAAAAAAGATGTTAGGTTGAACCATATGCAACTGCTATTTATGTAGGTCAACAATGGTCCAATGTGGCAATTTTATGGCTCAATCTAATATATGTAGCACAGTGTCTGGCTTCTAGCACAATGTAAGTTCAATAAACAGTGGTTATGTTGATATCTTTAAAGAATAAAAGGGGATAAGACATTGGTCTGTAAAGTATATATGTGAAACACATCTAATTTTTTTAAGTTCTTTATCACTCTGGTAAATAAGAAATGTTGAACTCACATGACTCATTTCAGAAATTTTACATGGATAGTAGAATTATATGGGATTTTTAAAAGACTAGGTTTTGCGGAAATTAGGAGATGCCTGCAGTTCAGCATTATTTTTTTTCAGTTTCTCCAGCCTTACTTGTGGATTGAGATTGTACCAGCTTCTCACACGTAGTTCTTAACAGCTATCATGAAATTCATTAACACCCCTTTAACATTCTGATTTGCACTAATAGAGAACAAGGTCAGCAGCAACACCAAGAGCATAAGGATACCAGCCTCAACAGTGGACTTGAGGATTCTTTGGGGTTCACCATCAATAGATATGGAGGATTTCCATAGTGATGGGCTTTGTTTGTTGGTTGATTACTTAAAAGTTTCTCTTCCCATGGAAAACACATAGGCCATAATTTCTACTTTCTCTTGTTCCTTCTATAATTACAATGTTATCATCCATCTTATCTGTAAGTTACTGTGCCTTTGTTTTGTGTTTTATTATCCCTAAGTGAATGAGTTCTGCTCCTAAATCTAATTCCATCAAATATATTGATCAAATAAATATGTCTATCCACATGGTAAAAGTCAAACCTCATTAATTTGAGGGAGAGCTGAAAATGTTTCTACCATATCAAGCATTTCTATAAAATCATTTGGAACTTTGGGAGTGTTAGATAGTATCTCATCTTGTAAGACATATTTAATAAGAAATCGGCATTATGGAGAAATTGTTTATAGAAAGAGCATGTACCATGAAGCTGGAACAAAATCTCAAATCCACATAAGCTAAGACCATGAGATAAAAAAGTATTTTTAGCTGCTCCTCTCCCTCTGCTGAAAAAGCAAACAAGAACCCTTTCATTGCTGTTACGTGGTAAAAACACATTAATTCAGGATGCCCTTATTGAAAACAGTACAGAACAAAAACCATCTTCTTCAACAAACTAATATAAATCTAAGCCTAGTCAATTGAAAGTCAAATTAATAAGACTGCCTTGCTTGTGAATGTTTCCCTTTTAGATTTCCTTTATTAAAGAGGGTTCAGTGGCTTCCTAGGCAATGTGCTTATAGGACACAGTGCTGAATTAACCACTGGACTGGAGAAATCATCGTGAATTAGAGAGCCATGGCAAATTACCTGACAGGCTATTCTATTACTTCACTTTGAAGAGCCTTAAGCTGTGAAATTTGGTTTTAAAGCATTCTTAGGTGGCATATAAGCTATTAGATGCCTTCAGAACCTTGTTAAACCTTTAACCCAATGGTTCTAGACCTTGGCTGCAATGAACAGGGGAAACCCCAAAAGTTCTATGTGGCCACACTCTATGCCAATTAATCAGACTCTCTAGGGGTGGCTTGGACACCATGTTTTTAAAGCTTCATAGGTGATCCCAATGTCAAACAAGGTTGACAACCATGGATCTAGCCCCACTGGCCAGTGGAACAGCATCATGTGGCTCATAAACCAGTTCTGAAACAAACTTTTTAAAAGATTTTTAGCAATAACAACATTGGGATACTTGTGTAGGCTTCTAAGGTGACTGCTTTGAAGGTCACTGTTCATTAGCGTATATATATATAGTTGATGAAGTTGGCCTCATTAGTTTTCAGTCTTTCCTCAGACATAAAGGAAGGCTTCCCAAAGACTTCAGCGTGACAGTAAAAGAGGGAGGAAGAATTTGTGAAAGGATAAAGACATTTAGAATCCAGGAATTTGATGAAAACAGATGGAAAGTATAACCAGAATTCCTGGAACTGACATGCAGAAATACTTTGTTCTCTTCACTACATTTCTGTCCAAGTTGTTGAGTTAAAATATCCATGGTATAAAAGGCTGATTTCTAAAATATGCTATTAATTTAGGTGGTGAATGCTGGTTGTCACAGAGAGAAAAGCATTTTGTAAATAAGTTACTCAGTTTTTCTTTATTTTCTCCAACAATGATCTTTTATTTCTTATTCAAAAACTGATAGCATCTCTCAGCATAGAAAAAGAACGATGCCATGTCAACCGCAGAAGCCAAATCTTAGAATCTGAAGAGAAATAGGTCAGGGGAAAAAAAAGGACTATGTCATATTCTATTACCACATGAATATATTTGCATTCTTTACCGTTGTGAGAAAAACACCTGAGGTTACACGAAGCTAAACTTTCCCTATATAAAAAAAAAGTATATTTAAATCCTTCAACCAATTGATGAAAAAACCACCCTCACACATTAAAAATGTGACAGCTAACTTTGAAGCAACAAGAAAACCGATCAACATAGGGGGGGTTCAAAGCATCAGAGGTGCTGTTGGGCAAGCTGAACTGTAATTTTCCTGCCAACCCCGAAAATGCACAATTCCAAGAGAAAATACTCCAACCTCAATCTTAGCAACATAAATAAAGCTGCTATATTATTTTCCACTTACGGTTTTGTATTAAATTTTTATCCCATGACAGTTTCAATGCAATTTGAGTCTCTGGACAATGTCAAACTAGGGGATAAATTACACAAATTTGCTTAGAGTGGAAAATACCTTCTCTCCCCAAAAAACTTTTGGAATATCCCACTTTCCTGTAATCTTTGGCTCTTGCTCCAATGTATCATCAAGTTTCTGTGACAGTTTAAAGCAGTGATTCTTAACCTGGTGCTCGCAGAGGAGTTTCTGGGGATCTGTTAAATAATCTAGGATTGTTCAGAAAAATTTTGGAGGGGGGCAATCAATGGTCCATAAATTTCATAAGATTATTAAGCCATTTGTGAACTTGATCAGGTAACAAAATGCTTGTCCATAGGACTCCATCTGGAAAAATCAACGGTCAGAGAGAAGTCTGTTCAGATCAGTTTCAAGAACAAGAAAATCCAAGGTTACCTCTGTGGAACCAAAGAGACAGGACTCAACAAGCAGCTTAGTTATGGAAGACTTGAGTTTTGGTGTTTAGGTCTGTCCTGTCAATCATCATAACAGAGAACAAGTCCACAAAGGAGATCCCTGAGGCTGATGAAAGTGTTCATAAATCATTCAAAGAGACTGGGTGGGGAAACTAGCATGACTCTATCACCCAGGAGCAGACCCAGGTCCAGAGGTAGGGAGGAACCTCAGGAAAGTAGCTGAATAAAATCCTAGGCAGGTCTAGATACTCTAAGCAAAACAAGGCAGTAGTAAGGATTAAGTATACATTTTGTTCATATTTCACTTGAAAGAAAATCATGTGTTATCCATATTTGCAGTTCATTGCCTTAGATCAATTTCAGATCTGTTTCAAGCTAAAGCATTAAAAAAATTGATCCAAAGTTCTAATCCAATCTTCTTTAATGCACTGACTTACCTGTATTGTTACTAATCATTTATTAAATGCCTACATTGTTTTAAGTACTCTAGAGAGCTCATGCAGACGTGGCCCAGCAAGTGGTCTCCAGTTGCTGGGAGATGTGGTTCGTACTGATTTCATTGTTAATTGATTCATTAAGTGCCTACGTACTACAGTTATCAGCTCCAGAGAAATTCGTGGAAGATCAATAAATAACTTTGCACATAATGGAAATGATAATTGAGCTGAAAAAAAGTGTTTTATTTCCTTGGAGCTTGTTTTTTTTTTAAGATTTTATTTATTTATTTGACAGACAGAGATCACAAGGAAGCAGAGAGGCAGGCAGAGAGAGAGAGAGAGAGAGAGAGAGAGACAAGGAAGCAGACTCCCTGCTGAACAGAGAACCCAATACAGGGCTCAATCCCACTACCTTGAGATCATGAATTGAGCCGAAGGCAGAGGCTTAACCCTCTGAGCCACCCAGGCGCCCCTCCTTGGAGCTTTGATATGTAGTATCACTGTACCTGAGGAAAGTATTATGGACTCTACCTTGCCATTCAATTCTCAAATCATACATATTAAAAAGATGTTGGATATGGATACTTTGTATATATCCTGCCATATACACATAACCTATTCTGAGATTACAGATAAGACTCTTACCTTTTCTAGTCACATCTGCCTTCTTTTCCCCCAAAGACTAAAGATCATCTTAGATGTATCCTCAAAGAATATGTAGCCCAGACTCCTAACCCTGGGATTTAAGGATTGCTGACCGTTCTCAGAAATGATATTAATTGCTATTTCAGAGTCAATACCAATTAGGATTTTAGATGAGAATATTCAAAAGTTCAAAATAATGTTTTTCACACTATATAAAAATGTAAGTCACCCAGGCCCATATAACCCTGCAGTAGATCCAGGAGCCCAGGGATGAGGGAGTGGGAAGAAATGTAAGTCATGTCACCAAGTTAATGCATTTAAAATAGGAAAATAGGAAAACACAATGTATCTCTCTAAAGCAATGGATGGAAAGCTAAATAAATCTGGAAGCAGAAACATGTTTCTATCTCTTGAGCCTTGTGTTTCAACAGGCTAGTGCATTTGACCCTTGTAACTGAGCAAGCATTTGAGCAATCAACCAAGACCTGTGGTTGACTGTGGAACTGGCTATCATCCATGGGTCATTTATTCCAGAAGGTTTGAACACAGACTATGTCTTTTCATCCACATTAGCCCATTTCGTTTTGTTAGTATCTTTAAAAAAATCAAGGTCAACTAGGCTGTATCTCTTATAATCTTTCTTCATAAACTTGAAGGTGATTAGGAATTCACTCCTCAGCTTTCAAGTAGTCTTACAAAGCAATTCCATTGGCGTTTTTCCTTTTCTCCAATATCCTATTTACACATATTCAGTAATTCTGACTCTTCCAAAATGTATTCACATTCCTTTGGCCATATGATCTTACAAAAATTACTTACCCTTATTGAGACTCACTTTCTTCATCTGTAAAAATAAATACACCTTAAATGTATCAAGTATTGAATGAAATAAGGCATGTACAGGTGCTTCTCCAAGTGCCTAGCATATAAGCATTCAATAAATTGTACATGTTATTAATATTATTACTACTCATAAAGGAGGGAAACTCATATTGGAAATAATAGTACTCTAATGGCATGATGCTCCGTGCTTAATATAGGAGAAGCAAGTAGAGATATTCAATGGTCAGATACTTTTGCAAGATTAAGAAGGTAGAGGAATTACAGTGGGAAGTCAAAGAAGATTCTTTATAATTCCTTCCATGATAGAGATAGTGCTCCTGACTGTCCGGCTATCCATAAAACTGTTACATAGAACTCTCTTCCCCTGATCGACTCCTCACCTGTTTCCATTTAATATGTTCAGAGGTTCACCCAGGAACTGACTCTCCTTCTTCCCAAAGAGACACACCCAACTGGAGCTTCCCAACTTCTGTTCATGTATTCGTTTTTCAAAAAAAAAACAAACCCTAATTGCTTTGCAAGTAGTGTCTTGTTGAACTTAACCCACATAAGACCTATAGAGGTAGAGAGACGGCATCACCTTACCCGTTTTAGAGACTGGAAAACTGAGATGGATCCCATGACAATGGTTCTATCTTGCAAAAACAAAACAAAACCAAAAAACCAAAAAACCCAAAAACCCTCTATATTTGGAGTTAGGTATCACTTCTCAAGATATCACTCTCTAGTTACATAAAGGGGCACATTCAGTTTCATCCAATTTACTCATTAGGTACCAGTTGGAAATAGGCAAATTACCAGGAGGCCATCCAAACTTTATGATCCTTCCATCACCCATATAATCCCAGAACAAAGATATTTTAAAGCGGGTTCCCCCCCCCACACACACCCCAGCTGTCATTCAACTTCCCCAGGTGCAGACTGTTGGGGGGAGACCTGGGCTCAGGATTATTATTCTAACACCCTGAGATGACACTTCTTTGAAAAGTGTAATCAGGATTCTTCCAGTGTTCTGTTTATTTATTTATTTATTTATTTATTTATTTATTTAAATAACACCTGCCTGGCAGTTGTCACAATCCATTGAAAGCTTTTTATTTAGCAATAATGATGAACAGCTTAAATTCAGCCAGAACATTTCCAAAGAGAAACTATATGTTTGATTGCTGATAAATGTTGTGTACTTTGTAATTATAGAAGGTAGCCATGGCCCAGGGCCCTGTCTTTATAAAAGAGGCTGTTTGATGCATCCAGGGAGACAGTTTCCCAGACAAATAACCCAAATCGATTCAGCCACTTCCCCTTCAAGGGACAAAAGAGAAATTTCTCTGGTGTTTCAAACCTAGCTGAAAGCTGTCACAAGTCCAATTGAGAGGCAAACTTAGTACAAATTGTGTGCACCCAAGCAATCAATTTCAAAAGCCCACTCCCCCTTCTTTTAAAAGCAGTGAGCTGTAGGCTGGCTTTTGTTCTATTACTCTTAGGTGATTGTGTTTGCATTAATAGCAATATTTTCAGTAAGAGTTATACACATACAGATTTCTGAAAGCTTTCAGTTTGAAGCTGCACATCTCCCTCAGAAGAAAAGACTTCAACTGTAGAGCCTACTGAGGTCCCCACTGGGGAAAGAGCTGCAACAGTCCAGGGAAAGAGACTTGGCCAAGGGCCCCAGCAGAAACAGCTCAGACTGAGTGTTCAGACACCACAGTACTCCCAGCTAAGAGTCCATTTTCCCAGTGGGTCAGTCAAATAGATCCTTATTCGAGAAAGAGTGCCAAAGAGCATCAGAGAGTCAGGCGAATGTGTTGGAGTCAGACTCGTCTCTACAGCAGAGAAGAGGAAGGCCACTTACCCTGGTTCAGTCTGGCCCAGGAGACTCCTCTGTGCAACGAAGAGGGAAAAAGAGTGGGGAATAATATGCCAATTTGCATGATTATATCACTGAATATTTGTAACAGTCTTCCTATTTTTTTAAAGTCTCACTGCATCCCTATGTAGGAAAGGCCAGCCAAGCTCTGTTCCCAAAAAAGAGAAAAGTGAGGCTCCAGAAGGATAATGTGCACTCTACAGGTCACCCCATCATAGTCCACCAAAGACTCTGAGCTCATTGAGGGCGGAGACTCAAACCTGTCTCCCTGTTGTGCCCCCGAAGTGCTTGTTACGGTGTAGACAACCCCTTTGTTGTAGAAATGAGCACCACTCACAGTCACCCAGAAAGCAAGATATTCATTCCAGAAGCAGTAATGACGGCTTTATGTCAGAATTATGTCAGGGCTCTCCTCTAATTCATGCATTTGCTTTCCTTGCTTCAGTACAGAAGGATGCACCTTGCCCGTTTGGGAAATAGAAAGAAGTGCCATCTGTGCTATCAAAATTCGGGATGTGCTTACGTCAGACACTCCTTTCTTTCCCCATGACAGCCTCGGTCAGAGCAGAGCCTATGATTTCACAGACCAGAGGCCTTGATGAATGAATGAGGGATCAAATTAATGTTGAATTCTCAGTGCTGTGCTGTTTGTTTTCTTACTGAACTTTTACTCATCGTTCCAGTTCTATTGGAATACTTCCTCCCTCATCGAGGCTTTTCTCTTTCCCTCCATCATCCCTCCCTACTTGCACCCCGTGGCCCGGCCATCAGTCTGATCTCTTAGTCACATGGTCCTGTGCTGCTAACAGCCCCTATATCTGGCCTTGCACTGGAGTTATATGGGGATTTATACCCAAACGCTAGATTGAGAATGACTTAATATCAAGAACTAGAACGTGGTCCTGTTCACCTTTGTGATTTTCACAAAATCTCTTGAGCACCTAGGAGGGGTCAAAAGATCACAGTTGAATGTAATGATTGTGATTGCCACACTCAAATTTCAACCCAGTTTCCCTTATTCTAGATTTGCCAGGCCTTTATAGTTTCCTAGCCTTTCGCTGTCACTATATTTATCCCCCATTGCAAACCAAGAAGAGAGAAAGAGAAAAATTATAAAACATGACCTAACATTTGCAGTTTCTGTCACCGTCTTCTTTTTCCTAATCAAGAGATTTTCTTTTCTACATGATTAATTTCTCCACTCTGACCCTTTGAGGCCCAGAGGTATCCCAAAAGTTGCCTTGCATCTGTTCACTTAAGAGAATACATTAATCATCTTAGCAACATTTGTTTGTAAGGATCTAGAGCCACATGTCTATATGTTTCTGTGTAGGCATACATATTTCTCTTATCAGTCCCCACCTTCTACATAAAGTGATTAAATTCAGTTACATAAATACCCATGGGGAAATGGATTTTTCTGGAACCCTGTGGAGCTCAAGGAAGAAATACTTCTCAGGGGCACCTGGATACTCACTGACTGCTTTTTTACCTGGGGTAACATGTAGACTCATGACATGGAGTTCAGTTGAAGAAGCAGGAGAACCTAGTGTTTATAAAGGACAAAGGTTATTTTATTCTTCCTGAACAGTGATATAAGCCACACACAGAAAAAGGATATGGTGCAGCACAAAATCCGATTTCTTACACCCAGAAACTTCATTTTATTCAAGCAGGAGTTCCTATTATTGCTTGCCTAATGTTAAGGGCCTCAAAGAGCTAACAGAGTAATGCTACTTTGCTCCTGCTCTGTTAGGCACCTCACTTCTGTTAAATTTGTGAATCTTTGGCTAAATAAATCAAGAATTTATGGGACATTTGGCTGGCTCCGTTGGTTAAGCATCGGCCTTTGGCTTAGGTCACGATCCCAGGGTCCTGGGATCGAGCCGCACATCGGGCTCCCTGCTCAGCGGGGAGTCTGCTTCTCCCTCTCTCTCTGCCCTTCCCCCTGCTCATGCTCTCTCTTTCACGTGGTCGCTCTCAAATAAATAAATCTAAAAAAAAAAAAAAAGAATTTGCTGTGTGTGTGTGTGTGTGTGTGAGAGAGAGAGAGAGAGAGAGAGACAAAGAAAGAGGGAGGGAGAGTAGAGGTGGGGGGCGGGGGAGGAAAGAGAAAAAAAGAGGTCTTCTCATCCATCTGTAAGACACCTGAAGCAGTGCAGTATCTCAGCTATGCTACTAGACTGTAAATTCCTAAAGATCAAGGTCCTCATGTTTCATCCTTGCAGCCCTCATATTACCTGCATAGCGATTTGTACGAGTTAATGTTTGATTAGCGGATTAAATGGATAAAGTGAACTTTCAGCACATGGTTTCTATATTAGCGTCCTATGGCTGCTGGAACCAGTCACTACTCATTGAGAGCCTTACAAACAACACAGAGTCGTTATTAAAATGAGGTCATCAACAGGGCTTCATTTCTTTTCTGGAGATTCCAGGGAAGAATTCATTTTCTGGCCTTTTCCAGTTTCTCCCTGCATTTCTTGGTTCCTGGTCTCTGTCCTCCACCTTCAAAGCCAGCGATGGCCGGTCAAGACTTTGTCACATTGTAGCACCCTGGCCCTCTCCTGCCTCCCTCTCCCACTTGTAAGAAATATGTTTGTGATGCCCTTGGGCCCGCTTAAATAATTCAAGGTACTCTCCCCATTTCAAGGGAACTTAAGTACACTCGCCCCTTCCAAATAGTATAACATAGGCACAGGCTCCAGAATTTAGAAGAGGAAATCTTTTTTTGGCGGGGAGGATTATTCTGCCTCCCACAGCTTCTTTTTAAAAAGACCATTTAAAAAACTGTTACACTGCTTTAAAACATTTAGCAATATAATAAGTTCCTGAAAAAGGAATGATACAGTGTTTTTCTTTCATTTTTTAAAAAAGAAGTCCAACCTCCTGCCATAGATGTTTCTTACCCAAGTAAGTAGAAAACAATGGAGACCATATCACTTATTGCTAGCAGGGCCATTTTAAAATAAATGACTGAGGTATTAGTAGGTTACGAAATTACACGAAACTTTTCAGGGCAACTTGAAGCTATATATATAATTTTCTTATGTTTGAATTTACATAACAAATGAAAGTTAGCTGAAAAAATCCCCATACAAATGCCTGGATTCGTCTTTATGGAATTTTAACCTACTATCTTCTTCTAATTCTCTCATCGGAATGTTTAGGATACAAACTGAAGACATCCTATTAAGGGTACACTGATATCATTTTTGCTAATTAGTCACAGGCCCAAGATGGTACTGATGATGTCCTCCAAGAATAGAAAAATAAACTACTTTCCTTTTTTTTTTAAAGATATTATTTATTTATTTATTTATTTATTTATTTGAGAGACAGAGAGAGAGCATGAGAAGAGAAGGCCAGAAGGAGAAGCAGAATTCTCACAGAGCTGGGAGCCCCATGCAAGACTCAATCCCTGGGCTCCGGGATCATGACCGGAGCGGAAGGCTCAACCGAGCCACCCAGGCGTCCGTAAACTATTTTCTAAAGGACGCTAAGAAGTACTGTTGAATTAGAGTCAAAATTAATCTTTATATATAAACTATTTTAATTTAGCCTTCTGGCCTTTCACTTAAAGCCTCACTAAATCGACTATAATCAGAGATAAACAGAGAAGATGGTACAAATCACCTTGCTTATACAAAAGTAATGGATAAACAGCCTTGCAGTTAAATATAGCAAAACAACCACGTGGATTTATCTTGTTTGCCCCCCAAACGCTGATCAAAATGGCAAGGATAGCAATAATGAAAGACATTAACCAACAGGGATTTTTTTTATATATTATAACAAAATATAATTTATATATATAATTATATATATATAATATATATTATAATATAATATAATATAAATTATTTATACATATTTATATATATTAAAATATATATAATATATATTATTATATATAATATATATTATTTATATATATAAATAATATATTATATATATATAAATTATATAATATATATATATAATTTTTATATAATATATAAAATATATTATATAAAAATTATATATATATATTATATATATTATATTATTATATATATATTATATTATAAAATATGTATTAATATATATTATATAATTTATATATATAATTTATATAAATAAATTATATAATATATTATATATATATAATGGGTATATATTATAATACCCAGGATCAGGGTCGAGAGAAGGAGTGAGGATCCCACTGTACTTTACAAGATTTTTTCTTGATCTCCTTGTTCCCAGTTGCATGCTTTATCCCTGTTCTACACTCCCATCTGGAACCTCCCCAAGTTCAGTTTTTCCAAAGACTAAACTTCTCTCCTATCGGAGAAGGAAAGTTAGTTACCATCTGTGTGGATCAGAAGGTAGAAACTGGTGAGTCCAAGCACTCTGTAGATTATCTTTCAACCAATCATTCTGTGGTACTTGGTGCCTCCACCCCTCAGCTTCTGTAGGACTACAGGTCCCATCTCATTGCTCTTTCCCCTCCACAAGGACTTAGGTTATAAATTCTTTTACTCTGTACAATTGACCTGTACTTTTCCATCCACTTTTGCTTTTCTAAACATCTTTTGAAATTTTTTGTCTGTTGTTGTTTCCTCTCCCATTTTCTTAGTCATTATATATATAATATATTATATAATTTATATTATATTATAATATATATAAATATATATAAATAATGTATATTATATTATATTATTATATATTATATATAATTCATATTATAATATGAATTATATAAGTAATATATATTATTATTTATAATATATATATAATAT
>PISX010025765.1:0-25625 GCA_004024625.1 Mellivora capensis | reverse complement strand
ATAATAAAAACATGATGTTTCAAATTCTGTGGGACACAGCAAAGGCAATCTTGAGAGGAAAATATATAGTGATACAAGCCTTTCTCAAGAAACAAAAAAGGTCTGAAATACACAACCTAATGCTACACCTAAAGGAGCTGGAGAAAGAACAGAAAGAAAGCCCAAGCCCAGTAGGAGAAGAGAAATAATAAAAATCAGAGCAGAAACCAAAGAAACAATAGAACAAATCAACAAAACTAGGAGCTGCTTCTTTGAAAGAATTAATAAGTTTGATAACCCCTGGTCAGACTTATCCAAAGGAAAAGAGAAAGTACGGAAATAAAATCATGAATGAAAGAGGAGAGATCACAACCAACATCAAAGAAATACAAACAATTATAAGAACATATTATGAGCAATTATACACCAACAAATTTGACAAACTGGAAGAAACGAATGCATTCCTAGAGACATATAAACTATCACAACTGAACCGGGAAGAAATAGAAAACCTGAACAGACCCATAACCAGTAAGGAGATTGAAGTTGTCATCAAAAATCTCCAAACAAACAAGAGCCCAGGGTCCGACAGCTTCCCTGGGCAATTCTACCAAACCTTTAAAGAATTAATTCCTATTCTCCTGAAACTATTCCAAAAAATAGAAATGGAAGGAAAACTTCCAAACGCATTTTGTGAGGCCAGCATCACCTTGATCCCCAAACCAGACAAGGATCCCATCAAAAAAGCGAATTACAGACCAATATCCTTGATGAACACAGATGCGAAAATTCTCGCCAAAATGCTAGCCAATAGGATCCAACAGTACATTCAAAGGATTATTCACCACGACCAAGTGGGATTTTTTCCAGGGCTGTGAGATTGGTTCAATATCCACAAATCAATCAATGTGATACAATACATTAATAAAAGAAAAAACAAGAACCATATGATACTCTCTATAGATGCTGGAAAAGCATTTGACAAAGTACAGCATCCTTTCCTGAACAAAACCCTTCAAGTGTAAAGATAGAAGCTACATACCTCAAAATCATCAAAGCCATCTATGAAAAACCCACAGTGAATATCATTCTCAATGGAGAAAAACTGAGAGCTTCTCTGCTAAGGTCAGGAACACAGCAGGGATGTCCATTATCACCACTGCTATTCAACGTAGTACTAGAAGTCCTAGCCTCAGCAATCAGACAACAAAATAATTAAAGGAATCCAAATCGGCAAAGAAGAAGCCAAACTATCATTCTTTGCAGTTGATATGATACTATATGTGGAAAACCCAAACGACTCCACCCCAAAACTGCTCGAACTTGTACAGGAATTCAGTAAAGTGTCAGGATATAAAATCAATGCACAGAAATCAGTTGCATTTCTTTACACCAACAACAAGACAGAAGAAAGAGAAATTAAGAAATTAATCCCATTTACAATTGCACCCAATACCATAGAATACCTAGGAATAAACCTAACCAAAGAGGCAAATAATCTATACTCAGAAAACTATAAAGTACTCATGAAAGAAATTGAGGAAGACACAAAGAAATGGAAAAGTGTTCTGTGCTCCTGGATTGGAAGAACGATTATTGTGAAAATGTCTATGCTACCTAAAGCAGTCTACACAATTAATGCAATCCCTATCAAAATCCCATCCATTTTTTTCAAAGAAATGGAACAAATAATCCTAAAATTTATATGGAACCAGAAAAGACCTCGAATAACCAACGGAATACTGAAAAAGAAAGCCAAAGTTGGTGGCATCACTATTCCGGACTTCAAGCTCTATTACAAAGCTGTCATCATCAAGACAGTATGGTACTGGCACAAAAACAGACACATAGATCAATGGAACAGAATAGAGAGCCCAGAAATAGACCCTCAACTCTATGGTCAGCTAATCTTCTACAAGCAGGAAAGACTGTCCAATGGAAAAAAGACAGCCTCTTCAACAAATGGTGTTGGGAAAATTGGACAGCCACATGCAGAAAAATGAATTTGGACCATTTCCTTATACCACACATGAAAATAGACTCAAAATGGATGAAGGACCTCAATGTGAGAAAGGAATCCTTCAAAATCCTTGAGGAGAACACAGGCAGCAACCTCTTCGACCTCAGCTGCAGCAACTTCTTCCTAGAAACATCGCCAAAGGCAAGGGAAGCAAGGGCAAAAAAGAATTATTGGTATTTCATCAAGATCAAAAGCTTTTGCACAGCAAAGGAAACAGTTAACAAAACCAAAAGACAACTGACAGAATGGGAGAAGATATTTGCAAATGACATATCAGATAAAGGGCTAGTGTCCAAAATCTATAAAGAGCTTAGCAAACTCAACACTCAAAGAACAAATAATCCAATCAAGAAATGGGCAGAAGACATGAACAGACATTTCTGCAAAGAAGACATCCAGATGGCCAACAGACACATGAAAAAATGCTCCACAACACTCGGCATCAGGGAAATACAAATCAAAACCACAATGAGGGGTGCCTGGGTGGCTCAGTGGGTTAAAGCCTCTGCCTTCGGCTCAGGTCATGATCCCAGGGTCCTGGGATCAAGCCCTACATCGGGGTCTCTGCTCAGCAGGGAGCCTACTTCCTCCTCTCTCTCTCTGCCTGCCTCTCTGCCTATTTGTAATCTCTGCCTGTCAAATAAATAAATAAAAAATCTTAAAAAAAACCACAATGAGATACCACCTCACACCAGTCAGAATGGCTGAAATTAACAAGTCAGGAAATGGCAGATGCTGGCGAGGATGCGGAGAAAGGGGAACTCTCCTACACTGTTAGTGGGAATGCAAGCTTGTGCTACCACTCTGGAAAACAGCATGGATGTTCCTCAAAAGGTTGAAAATAGAGCTACCCTATGACCCAGAAATCACCCTACTGGATATTTACCCTAATGATACAAACGTAGTGATCTGAAGGGGCATGTGCGCCCGAGTGTTTAAAGCAGCAATGTCCACGATAGCCAAACTATGGAAAGAACCTAGATGCCCCTCAACAGATTAATGGATAAAGAAGAAGTGGTATATATATATATACAATGGAATACTATGCAGCCATCAGAAGAAATGAAATCTTGCCATGTGGCAACATGGACGGAACTAGAGGGTATTATGCTTAGCGAAATAAGTCAATTTCAGAAAGACAACTATCGTATGATCTCCCTGATATGAGTAAGTGGACATGTAACGTGGGGGGTTTGGGGGGTAGGAAAAGAATAAATGAAACAAGATGGGATCGGGAGGGAGACAAACCATAAGAGACTCTTAATCTCACAAAACAAACTGTGGGTTGCTGGGGGACGGGGGCTCGGGAGAGGGTGGTGTGCTTATGGACATTGGGGAGGTTATGTGCTATGGTGAGTGCTGTGAAGTGTGTAACCCTGGGGATTCACAGACCTGTACCCCTGGGGCTAATAATACATTATATGTTTGTTTAAAAAAAGAGTATACTTATCTCAATGAGCACTAAATAATGCATAGAGTTGTTGAATTACTATGTTGTACACCTGAAACTAATATCAATAATCACTGTAAATATGGTCTAAATACACCAAACAAAAGACAGAGGGAGTAAAAATGGGTAAAAATAAAATAAAATAAAATAAACCCACCTTAAATATAAAGACTCAAATTAAAATTAAAGGGATGGTGTAAAAAGTAAAAAATGGAGATAGAATATAGACGTACCTTGAAGGTGTCATAGTTTCAGTTCTAGACAATGACAATAAAGCAAAGATCACAATAAAGCAAGTTAACTAAATATTTTGATTTCCCAGTGCATGTAGAAGTTATGTTTAAACTATACTGTAGTCTATTAGGTGTTCAATAGCATTATGGCTATTAGGTGTTCAATAGCATTATGTCTAAAAAAATAAATGTATATAACTAAGTTTAAAAATATTCTATTACTAAAAAATGCTAACCATCATCTGAGCTTTCAGCAACTCACAATCTTTATGCTGGAGGAGGGTCTTGCCTCCATGTTGAAGGCTGCTGACTGATCAGGAGCAGGTGGGGGTTGTTGGTTAGAGAGAAAGGGAACATATTGTTCAAAGGGTACAAACTTTCAGTTATAAGATGAATAAGTTCTGGAGACCTAAGGTACAGCATGATGACTATAATTAATAATAATGTATTGTTATTTGAGTTCATTTAGAAAGTAGCCAAAAAATTTTCTCACCACAAAATCAGTTAACTATGTGAAGTAAGTAAAATGTTAATTAGTTTGATTGTGGTCATTGCTACCTAATGCATATATGCATTACAACCTCAAATATATAAAATTTTTGTCAAACATACCTCAATAAAGCAGTTTTTTTAAAAGAATTACCAAACTCTGACACAGAAGCACAAAGTGAGCAAATGCTTTTGGAAAAATGGACTTGACAGACCTGCTTAATGCAGGGTTGCCATAAATCTTCAGTGTGTAAAAATGCATTTATCTGTGAAGTGCAATAAAGTGAAATGCAATAAAACAAGGTATGCCTGTATGTGAATGTAATGGTAAAATTCTTTCATGTAGTAAGAGCTCAATGATTATTCTGTTGCTATTGCTGCTGTTGTTATTATAAAACTTGGAGCTCCTAGAGGGCTGAGGCCTAATCTGCTTCATCTCTGCCTCTGTGGTACCTGACACAGAGCAAGTTGGAAGGAAGAGAAGTTGGGGTGCCTGGGTGGCTCAGTCATTAAGCGCCTACCTTTAGCTCAGGTCATGATCCCAGCATTATGGGATTGAGCCCCACATCGGGCTCACTGCTCAGCAGGAAGCTTGCTTCTCCCTCTTCCACTCCCTGTGCTTATGTTCCCTCTCTCACTGTCAAGTAAATAAATAAAATCTTTAAAAAAAAGGAAGAAGGAAGAGAAGTCAAATCAATGTATATAAAGTGGATGAAGTGACTACTCTGTGCCAGGCCTTGTTTGGGGATAAAAGAAGTGATTTAGACCCAGATTTTGCCAATGAGTAGCTCACAGTCAAATGAAGAAAATGAACTTAAACTCTTTCAGCAATTATTTATCCATAAATCAATAATAATAAGAAGAATGTGGTAAATTTTTCACATTTTGACACCTTTGAAATTGTGAGGCATCTTGAGAGCAATATTGTTGTCTACTTAACAGTATATTTTTTCCTTTGTGTTACATAAAGTAATTGTGTGATTTCAACCAATAGCATCTTAGATTAGATGAACTTTGGCAAAGATTATGTATAAGGCCTTCAACAACCTTAAGCCATTAGGTTTTATTTATGAGAAAACAGGTTTATTTACTTATTTTATTTTTTAAAGACTTTATTTATTTACTTGAGAGATAGAGAGAGAGAGAGTGGAGTGAGGGGCAGAGGGAGAAACAGATTCCCCTCTGAACAGGGAGCCTGACACAGAACTCAATCCCAGGACCCTGAGATCATGACCTGAGCCAAAGGTAGATGCTTAGCCAACTGAACCACCCAGATACCCCAAAACTGAGGTTTAGAGATGTTAAGTAATTTGTTCAAGGTCACACAGCTGATAAGCAGCAAGTCATTGTGACTGTAAAACTCATGCCCTTTCCCTTTCATTATAAATCTTTTTAAAGTTTTTATTTAAATTACAGTTAATTAATGTACAGTGTAATACTAGTTTCAGGTGTACAATTTAATGATTCAACACTTACATAGGACACCCTGTGCTCATCCCAACAGGGGCACTCCTTAATCTCCATCACCTATTTCATTTCACCCACCTCACCTCCAATAACCAAAGGTTTGTTCTCTACAATTAAGAGTCCGTTTCTTGCTTTTCTCTCTTTTCCCCCCTCTCCTCATTTGTTTTATTTCTTAAATTCCACCTATGAGTGAAATCATATGCTATTTGTCTTTCTCTTAGCATAATATTCTCTAGCTCCCTCCATGTCATTGCAAATATAGTATTAAAATTAACTTTACTTTTTTAACTTTAAGAAAATATGGTCATTAGAACATTTAAAATTATATATGAGGCTTATATATTTATATTGGATAGCAATAACTGTCATCAAGCACTTTATTTAAAAGACTGGCATTTTATGTTACACACTCATTTGTTTATTCATTTATTCCAATGCTCAAAGTGATATTGAGTGCCTACTCAATTCTTTAAGAGTCTTTTACTATGAGCCAAGGAACTCACTCCCAATTAAAATCCCTACCTCATTTTTGGCAAACCAAGAAACAGACTCTATAAAGAACAAACTGAGGGTTGCTGGAAGGGAGGCGGGCAGGGGAATGGGTTAAATAAATGGTGAGTATTAAGGAAAGCATATTTGATGAGCACTGCGTGTTGTATGGAAGTGATGAATGACTAAATTCTATACCTGAAACTAATATTACATTGTATGTTAACTAACTGGAATTTAAACAAACATTTTATATGCAACTGGTGAATAATTGAACACTAAATCTGAAATTAATGATGTACTATATGTTGAGTAAATTTAAATAAAAAACAAAATAAAATAAAATGAACAGATTGTCAGTGATAAATAAATAAATAAAGTTTAGGGAAAGAAAAAATAAAATCCTTACCTCATTTTCACAAGGGCTGCTACTGGGTTTTGACTTTCCATCTTGCAACTGTACTTGTACTTTTATCCTCTAGCAAATCTTACCCTTTTTTCTGGGTCTTTATTATCTCACACTGAGATAATTGCAAAGTTTCCTAACCAGTATCTCTGCCACCATTCTAGACTCCCTTCATTCTACTGGCTTTGAGGTTTCCAGACTCTGAGAGAAGGACCAACTGTTCTCCAACACCCCCAGGGATATGGAGTAGGCAAGAATAACTGAAAGAACTGAGATCAGAGATAATTATATCTCCATTATCCAGAGATAATTATATCTCCAGAACTTTATGGAGAAGGGACATGCTCTCCTAAGTAGTTTTCCTACTTCCAGGTGCTCCCCTTCAAATTATCCTCTACCAGCCACCAAGAGTGATCTTTGTAACAGAGATCCACAAGCTACTCCCTTTCTCAAAACCCTTGAGAGGTTCCCATTACCTATAGAATAAAGTCTAATTTTGAATATAATATTTAAGTCCCTCTAGGGTTTAGTCAAGCCCTCCAGTGGCTTCCCACCTCATTCAGAGTAAAAGTCAAAATCCTTATGGTCACCTCTAAGACCCTACATGTTATGCCCCTTTCCCTGCTTTATAACCCTAATCTCTCTGACCTCATGTATTTACCTTACCTCATTCTGTTTTAGGTACACCAGCTGCCCTACTTATTCCTTGACCATGAAAAGTGTGTTCCCAGTTTAGGACTTTTGTACTTGTTACTTCTTCTATCTGGAGCTCTCTACCCAGATATTCATGTTGCTCACTCCCTAACTTTCTTAAGATCTTCATTCACATATTATTTTTTCAGTGATTACACCATATATGAAATTATATTCCTCATCTTCATACATCTCTTCTTTTCCCTTGCTTTATTTTCCACCACAGCATTTAATACATACTATTTTATTTATTTATTAATACATACTATTTTTGTGTTTATTATCTGTCTCCTTCTACTGGAATGTAAGTTACATGAAGGTAGTAATTTTTGTCCGTTGTTTACTGCCATATCCTTGACTCTCTCAATCTTTCCATCTGGTTATAATCTTCCCCCATCTCAATGCAGTGCCCTGCATTTGTCCCTTTGGTAGCACTTATCACACTGGACTATAATTTTTCCGTGTCTCCCCCACAAATTCTAAAGCTTCCTTCAATGTTTCCATTGTGTCAGCATTTACTGTTTAGTTGACTTTTACAGGTAGGATTTGTATGTTGCTTAATTGCAAGACTTTGCATTTGAATAAGATAAATACATGTTGTTAGCTGTGGTTCAAGGTACAATTTCACACACAATGTCCTTGGGCTGAGGATGTGCTCTTGGGCTCTTGTCTCTTGACTCCACCCTTTCCTAGCTTCTTAACATTTGTGATTTTAATTGGGATGTTCTCTGGTTCCTCAGCAAGGGAATTGGTGAAATTATTGGGCAGTATATTAAAGTAGAGCCAAGGAGGGAATGTCTTGCTGCAAACTACCAAGGACTGGAAGGACATTTGGAAGGACTCTACTGTATTCCCAAATGCTGTATGAAGACACACAGTCAGTCACTCCCAGCATAACCTATTGAGATAGTTTTTATATTGGTCCTAGATTTTTTAAATTGTCTACAGGGAGACAAAAATCCCCCCCCACACCTTCTGGCTTTCAACATGGATGTCCCAATCACACAGGATCTTCATAGGCTTAAGGAATTGCAACACTAAAACACTTAAGTTAGGTCAGAGACTGCTGTGTCCCAGGGCCTGTGAGGAGCAGCCTGGGAGTTTTGGAAGGAGACACCTTATCTTATCCATCTTTGTATCCCTGAAATTTGATAAGGTCATGGCACAAAATAAGCATTTATCAAGAGACAAATGATAAATGGATGAATGAATGAATGAATGAATAGCCAATAAATGAAGTTGTTCACACTCTAGAATACAAGAGGAAAAAAGAAAACTATTTCTTAGAACTGACTAACAAAAAACATCAGGGGCAGAGGACAAATATGAAAACTAGGAAATCATGGTAAGAGTCTAGACATTATATGTCTTCCTAACTTTTGTTTTAATGGCTACTCACTTCCAACTTCCTGATTAGATTATTAAGAAACCACCTAAAGCTCAAAAGGAAACCTAGTGTTGATGAGAATATGGAAAAATAAGCACTCTTGTATTGTGTTGGAAAGAGTATAAATTGCTATGTCATTTCTGGAAAGCAGTCTTGACTCAACAGTTCTATCTCTAGAAACTGAACCTAAAGAGACAAAACCTAAAAAAAGACAAATGTCTTTTTTAAGACAAAAAGTTAGACAACAAACTTTAAGATGGCAGGAACTAAGGCTGTTTCATTCACAATTTTCCTACTTAGCATAAGTATCTATAAGCATTCAATCAGTAATAAATTGTTGAATAAATAAAAGCTAGAAAACATGTATTTTATGCACAAATATACTAATTATGATGTTTGTACTATTGGAAAATTAATAGCTACCTAAATAACCTCCAGAGAGTGACACCTGTGGAATACTATGTAGTCATCAGCAGTGGTGCTTTAGAACTATAAATTTTTGTGTATATATATATATATATATATATATATGTGCAAAACATATAGGTTGAAAACATACATTATATATAATATGTCAATTTATATAATACTGCTTAAAATGAGTAGATTAAATACATGTATAACATGATCCATTTTATAAAAAATATTCTGTGTGTGTATGTGTACATGTCTGTCTATATTTTCAACAAAATTTCAAATAGTGGGTTATGTCTGAATGGTAGGATTATAAGAATTTCAAACTTTCCTTTTTAAGTGTTTTATAATGTATATATATTCTTTTAAAATGAGAAATTAACCCACAGCAAACATTATACTTAATGGTGAAAAATTTAAAGTTTGTCTTCTAAGATCATCAACAAGACAAGAATCTCATTCTCACCCTTCTTATTTAATAAATTGCATGGAATCCTGGCTAGTGGAGTTAAGCAAGACAAAAATATAAAAGACATTCAAATAAAAAAGGAAGAAGTAAACTTGTCACTATTTTGGGCAATATGCTTTTGTATATAAAAATCTTGAAGACTTAACCAAAAAACCATTGTAACTAATCAATGAATTCCAGTAAAGGTAAAGGATATAAAATCAATATACAGAAATCAGTTGCATTTCTATACACTTAAAAATGAAACGAGTGAAAACTAACTAAATAAAACTCTTTCATTTATAATAACATCAAAAATAATAAAATGTTAGGAAAAAAATTTATTCCAGTAAATGTACAATGAAAACTACCAGACTTTGTGGAAAGAAATCACATAAGACACAAACAAATGGAAAAGCATGAACTAATATTGTTAAAATGCCCATATTACCTAATCTAAAGCCATCTATAGATTCAATGCAATCCTCATCAAAATACCAATGGCATTCTTCCCAGAAATAGAAAAAGCTGTCCTATAGTTTGTAAGGAGGTACTAAACACCACAAATAGCCAAAGCAATACTACAAAAAAAAAAAAAGAGAGAGAGAGAGAACAAAGCTGGAGGTATCACATTTCCTGATTTAAAACTAAACTACAAAGGTATAGTAACAAAAACAGTATGGTATTGACATAAAAATAGACACATAGACCTTTTGGAACAGAATAGAGATATCAGATTTAAATTACTGCATGTATGGCCAATAATATTTGGCAAGGAGCTGAAAACACCCAATGAGGAAATGATAGTCTCTTCAAAAATGGTGTCAGGAAAATTGGTTAAACACATGAAGAACAAAGAAATTGGGCCCCTATCTTATACCACTCACAATAATTAACTTGAAATGGATCAGACTTAAACATAAGACCTGACTCCATGAAACTCCTGGAAGACCACACAAGAAAGAACTCCTAGACATTGTTTTTTGCAGTGATTTTCTGATATGATACCCAAAGCAAAAACAACCAAAGAAAAAATCAGTAAATTAGACTACTTCAAAATTGAAATATTCTGCACAGCAATGGAAACAATTAACAAATGAAAAGGCAACCTACATCATGGGAGAACATTTTTGCAAACTGTATATCAGATAAAGGGTTAATATCCAAAAATATCAACAAACATTACTCATCATCAGGGATATGCAAATTAAAACTACAATGAGATATCTATCACCTCAGACTTGTCACAATGGTTAAAACAAACAAACAAACAAACAATCAAGTGACACAGATGTGGAGAAAAAGGAACCCTCATGTACTGTTGGTGGGAAGGCCAAATGGGGCAGCCACTGTGGAAAACAGTGTGGAGTTCCTCAAAATGTTAAAAGAGAACACTATGATCCAGTAATTGCACTACTGAGTAGTTACTCAAAAATACAAAAACACTAATTCAAAGGGATCCATGCGCCCCCACATTTATAGCAGTATTATTTGCAATAGCCAAATTATGAAAGTAGCCCAAGTGTCCATTGACTGATGAATGAATAAAGAAGATGTGATTATATATACAATGAAATATGACTCAGCCATCAAAAATAATGAAATCTTGCCAGTTGCAACAACATGGTTAGAGCTAGAGAGTGTAATGCTAAGCAAAGTGAGTCAGAAACCATTTGATTTCACTCATATGTGGAATTTAAGAAACAAAACAAATGTTCAAAGGGAAAATAAAAGAGAGAGAGAGAGGCAAACCAAGAAACAGACTCTTAACTATAGAGAACAGACTAATGGTTACCAGAAGTGAAGTGGGTGGGAGATGGGTGAAATAGATGATGGGGATTAAGGGGTGAATTTGCTGTGATGAGCACTGGGTGATGTATGGAATTGTTGAATTGCTGAATCACAATATTGTCCACCTGAAACTAATACAACATGGTATGTTAACTACTGGAATTAAAATAAAACAAGATACAAAAAGCACAAAATACATAAAGAACTCATATAGCTCAATAACAACAACAACAACAACAAAAACAAACAGTTAAAAAACGGGCAGAGGAACTAAATAGCATTTTTAAAAATAAGACACCCAAAGAGTCAACAAGTACATCAAAAGGTCTTCAACGAATCATCAGGAAAATACAAAGCAAAACCACAATGAGATATCACTTCACATCTGTTATATAGTAGCATCAAGAAGAGAAGAAATTAAAAAAAAATGAAGAGAAGAGGTAACAGGTGCTGGTGAGGGTGTGGAGAAAAGAGAACCCTCATATACTGTTAGTGGGAATGTAAATTGGTGCAGCCACTGTGGGAAATAATAATAGGAATATTCCTCAAAATGTTAAAAATTGTTCTACCATGTGATCCAGCAATCCCATTTCTGGGTATATACCCAAATGAAATGAAAACAGGATATTGAAGAGAGATTTGCACCCTTGAAATTATTATATGTTCAGTATAGCCAAGATAGGAAAACAGCCTAAGTGCCCATCAAAGGATGAATCAATAAAGAAAAGGTAGCATATATAGATAAATAGATTGATAGATAAAAATAGATAGATACACACACACATGCATACACACACACACACTAGCATATTATTCAGCCATGAGAAAAAAAAGAACATCTTGTCATTTGCAACAACATGGATGGACCTTGAACACATCATGCTAAGTGAGATAAGTCAGAGAGAAGACACATCCAGTATATCATTTACATGTAGAATCTAAAAAAGACAAACTCAGGGTCACCTGGCTGGCTCAGTTATTAGAACATGCGACTCTTGATCTCAAGGTCTCGGGGTTGTAAACTCAAGGCCTAGATTAGGTGTGGAGCCTACTTAAAAAATAATAACAATAAATAAATAAGTAAATTAAATTAAAAAGCCAAGCTCATAAAAGCAGAAAGTAAAATGGTGGTTACCAGGGGATGGAAGTTAGGGTGGGAGGACAGGACAGATGTTGTTTCAGGGTACAAACTTACAACAGAGTAAGTCCCAGAGATCTAATGCACAGTATAGTTAATACAGAAAACAATATTGTATTATAACCCTCAAACATGATAAGAGACCAACCACAAAATAGAAATGATAATTACATAACTGATAGAGGTACAGTCATATTATAATATATAAATGCATTAATTTAACATGCATACCTTAAATCTACACAATATTATATTTCAAATATATCTAAAAAAATCTCAAATTAATTAATTAATTATGTATTAACATAAAATGAAATAAACTGTTTAAGTGGTTAATAAAACAATGGTGGAAGATACCACATCCCTTGTTGCAGTCATTTTTCTGTCCTTAGAGGTCATGGAGGGTGGGGGAATCAAGCTGAGTGCTCAGGGCCAAGACTAGAGTTAGGCTAACCCCTATAGGATAGAGAAGGGGGTCCTAAATTTAGCTAATTGGAGGCTCATTGTACCTCAACTTTTGAGCCATCACAAGAGTCCTATTGGTGTATTGGTCTGCTCTTGCCTAGCCTGAAATTCCAGAGTCTAATCCCTGGCAGCCAATTGGAATGGCTGAATGAACCAGTTATCGTATGGAGTTCTTCCTGACAGAGACCCAGCTAGACTGGAGGAGAGAGCAGCTTTTTCAGCTAATGTTGTACTGGTACTCACTGATCAAGGCCATTCCCATACTATAGGCTTTGAGAACTGTCCCCTGGAACACGTGGAGAAGGCAGCTCCACCCTCCTAAAGGAGTGAATGAAGGACTGGATGTCCCAACAAAATAGCAAAACAGGCTAAAATTACCATACTGCTAAAATTTGAAGGTTGAAAGGGAGAGGGAGTATATTTCAAGTCACAGAGTTAGGCTCAAAAAGATGTCAACAGACTGAAAAAACTGGTTGAACCTGATCATATTATTGAGAGTTACAAAGGGAAAGTCATGCACTTGATGCAGAAAACCAACTGGCTATTCACAGGGTGGAAGAGACTGCCTGTATGCAGTTTATAGGAAAGGGAATTAATAGGCATCACCATTAGGATGCCAAGGCTAAAAATTTAATGAGGACTTAGGCTACATTAATACAAGCACAAGTACCAGATCAGGGGAAATAACAATCCCTTTTCTCTCTTTCCTGGTTAGACTGACTCCTATTGAATAGCTGTATACAGCTCTGAGTTTCATACATTAAGGGGTCATATGTGAAATGAGTCCAGAAGGAAGTGAGCAGTCGGGAAAGGTTGCTGAAAGAGAACTGTGGCTGTTCATGTTGGAGAAGAGAATATTTAAGGTGCATGGTCTCTGCACTCATACTTCTAAGGAGTTGTCATGGTCAGAGGGAGCAGATGGGGTCAGGAGGCCTCAGAGAGCAGAGCTCATACCCATAGGTAGAAGATTTCAGTTCAACAGAAGGAAGAATTTTCTAACTGAATGGGATGTAAGTGGAACAAGTTGTCATATGGATCGAGATCCTTGCCATGGGAGATATTCAGGAAGGGATTAAATAAGTGCTTTTTCTGGATGTTGCAGAGAAGTATGTGTCAGCTAACAGGCATGAAAGTAGTCCAAGTGGCCTCTTGGCCTTCCCCCAGCCATATATATCTAGGTTTCTGGGCTCTGTTTAGCTGAGAATTCCCTTTGTACGGGTCCAGGCATAGCCTCTGTGGTGGTGTCTAGCAGCTCATAGAGACTTAGATGCTAACTTCTCCCTCAGGATATTCTGTGGCATACTCCACAGCCTTTCCCCTGGGATTTCAGAAGCTTGTGTGCTGACTTATTTGCTATTGAAGCTGCTTTGTCATTCCTAATTACCAATAAATAAATAAATAAACAAACAAACAAACAAACATCTACAAACTGTTTCTTAGTATGAGGACTGATAACCAGGGAAAGACAAAGAGAATTAGACAAATATGATGATCAGATCACCCAGAAAGGGCAGGTTGAGAGGAAACACATGACATCACCTGGGAGATAGGCAGAAAAAGACACACACAATCAGGGGGTGCCTGGGTGGCTCACTTGATTGTCTGATTCTTGTTTTTGGCTCAGGTTGTGATATCAGGGTCCTGGGATCGAGTCCCATGGCTGGCTCTGTGTTCAGTGGGGAGTCTGCTTGTCTGTCTCTGCTTCTTTCCCTGCTTGTGCGTTTTCTCTCTCTCCTTCCTTCCAGTGAAATAAATAAATAAATAAAATCTTAAAAAAAGACATACACAATCTGTGGGGGATTGAGGGAGATGAGAAGAGGGATGGCAAGTAAACAGAAGAGGCCAGGCTGCTTAATATGTGTTCTGATTGGACTTTCATTACAAGGACAAAGCTTTCACCATTGTGTGCTTAGTATTTAACTTTTGAAATTCTAAGAGCTTTATAAATACTGATTACTTTTAAATTCATTCCACCAAAGGGGGCTAAATTGCCAATATATCTGCCATGTATTTTTCTTGGTGATTAAGGTTTTTTTACACAAGGAGAGAACACTGCACCCACCCCACCTCCTCCCATGCCAGGATCTCAGGGGAGATCAGATACAGGGGAGGCAGATACAAGTCTAGACTGAGATAGCCTCCCAGCCTGTCCCTTGGACATAGCCACCAACTTTGCAACTAGAAATGCCACTACCTCTCCTTGGCATGGGGTGGGGGGAACCAGCAACAGTTGGGAAGCAAGCCAATGAGAGGAACAGGAATTCAGTTACCCCACACACTTGCTAAGCTCAACATGTAGAAAGACCAAGAGAATACTCAAGGTAATTTTCTGTAAACTGGACACTCCCACTTATTCTCTTATTAATTCTCATTCATCCATTCAACAGATTTCCATTAAAAACACATTATAGGGATGCCTGGGTGGCTCAGTTGGTTAAACATCTGCCTTTGGCTCAGATCATGACCCCAGGGTCCTGGGATCAAGGGCCACATCAAGATCCCTGCCCAGTGGGGAGTCTGCTTCTTCCTCTCCCTCTGCTTGTGCTCTCTCTCTGTGTGTCAAATAAATAAATAAAATCTTTTTAAAAAATGAAAACACACTATATACCAAGCACTGTTTTAGGTGATGGCATAAAAAAGTGAATGAAGCAGCCAAAGATCATCCCTGCTATAAATAGACCTGATGTTCCAATGGGGAGTTGGGAAAGCAATAAGCAAAGAAATTATAAAGTATGCAAAAGCTTAGAAATGCTATAAAAAAGGTAAAGCTGGATAAAGGGAATTAAGAGTTCCAAGTGAGGTACTGTTCCCATTTCATAGATAAAATGCCCGAGCTTTGAGAAGAGAGGTGATTTACCTAAGGTCACCAAACTGGCAAGAGCTGCATCTAGTATTGAAACCCAGAGTGTGGGACTCTTTCTGTTTTGCCATACTGCATCCAAAGATACATAACTAAGGAATTGAGAGCAGGAAGGTTGACCTGGTAACAAGGGTAGGAGGTGTCCTGTACTAGGCACAAGATTAGGAAGAAGACTCTGGTAGGGCCTAAGAAACCCACCAGGCTGACAGTTTTGTCTGCTGGCCAGACCTTCAAAATGAAACGTCCAGCAGCACACCGAGATGACAAAAAGACAATCAGGAGAAATGTAGCTTGCTGAAGAGAGCTAGGAATCATATATACTTGCTATATAGTTCTAGCTTCCTAAGTTCTTATGATGAGAGATCCATACATTTTCCTCTCTGGGTCACAGAATCCAATTTGTGTAACCAGATTTGGACTTAAGAAGTTTTTAAGATCCCTTCTCCATCTGATGTTCTATGGGTCTGTGAGCTTAGTAAGAGAATGAAGCCAGTTATTCAAAAATAGTGTGGTTCTCCTATGGCCTAGAAGTGAGTAGCACCAATACCTCAAGTTCCAGGATGCTCGCTTTTGAAGAAGCAAGGAAAAAAAAAGGAAGAAATTAAGGAGGTTGTGTTCAAATCCACAGTAAAAATCAAATTGGTCATATAGAGGTAGAAACCAAGAGAAGTGAGTCAGTGAATGTAAAGAGAAGGAAGCAGATACAATCCTAGAGCCAGAGGGAAAAAAGAAGAGGAGGCCTCATCTAGACATGGATAAGGCTCTCTAGAAACTTCTCCAGCAGATTCTTGGATTCCCCAATCATATTCTCTTCACATCCTCCCTTTCAGCTCATCATACTAACGTACAAATGTAGTGTGGGCTGCACAGGCTGCCCAGTTCTAGTTTACCACTATCATCGTCTTCAGCCCCCTTCCTTGATATGCCCAAGAAACTAACAGTTCGAAGAGAAAGTTTTTAAATTATTGCATAGTACAAGCGTTTCTTCTTTTGTGTCAATGCCCTCAGTTCTAGTCCCAGATTTGCTCCTGGCTTACCCTGTGGCTTTGGGCAAGTTCCTGTGACCCTCTTCTCAGGAATTCATCTGTAACTTAAAGGTTTTGTAATGCTTCTTAACTTTTTGTGGGGTCATAGACTTCTGAGAAACTGATGAAATCTGTGAATGCAGGTGGTATAATTTTACATATCATTTCAGGTGACTCATAGACCCTCTAGTCTAAGAATTCTTGCCTGATAGCTAAGGGTTCTCTCAGCTCTCAGTCTGTGGTTATGTGATCTGGACATAAGGGCAAGATCTGCCTGCCACTTCCAGAAGAAACAGAGGAGGAATTCACCTTCCAAATATATCCAGTTGATTTTGGCTTTAAACCATGATGCTCTGTGGCTATGGGAGTTCTTGTTTCTCCCACAAGGACTGAAACTGAGTTACAAAGACAATGGCAAGGTGCTAGAGTCTGCTTAAAATCCAGTGCCTTGGAGGTCCCTTTCTAGGACCCCTTGGGTCCCAGCCTAAAATTAAAAGCAGTAGGAGGTGGACCTCTGGTCCAGGCAAAAAATCACCCCAGGCAGTCTGGCTTGCATTGCTGCCTGGGAAGGCTTGTCCAGACCATACTGTCCTGTGGCAGCTGTGAATATGTATATAAACTTCACTGGATACCCTAAGCTTTAATGGCAGTTTACTGGGACAGTGACCCCCTGGTAGCAAACCCAAGGGAAGTCCCACAAGGTGCTTGGATTTTTTTTTTCAGGGCTACTCCTATAAGACAATCTCTGAATGTGTTCTGTGGGGAGTAAGAGGTGGGGACAGTACTACCAGACCATTCTGAGTTTAGGCTGAGCAAATACTGACTTTTGATCTTGGAGACATCATTACTGACTCTAGTGAGTCCTCTCCAAAGTTCCTTGTAATTCTTTCCTTGGAATCCTGAAGTAGAGTTCCCCTATTACGACTCTGCCAATATATTAGGCATGAGAAAGTAGGGAGTGGTCAATTAATAGCCAGACCTCTAAATACAAATGAAGACCAGGACTCCCTCCCAAGTGTCAAGACTTATCCTGTATCTTCTTTTGGGCTCAAGCCTATGTAGTGAACTGCCTGTTGGGCATCATATGCCTGGATGTGCCACAGATTTTTTTCCCCAAATCACCATATCCCAACTTAACTCCTCACTTTCCTTTCTTAACCTATATGTATCACTTAGGAGACTTTGAACTGCAGGCAACAGAAACTTAAAATAGATTAAATCATGATAAAATGTATGAAAATTTATTGTTTTTAACAAATGTCCTGAAGATAGTCAGTTATGTTGTTGGTCAATTCAGTGGCTCAATAATATCAAGGATTCAGGTAGTTTCCATTGGTCTGCTTTATTGTCCTGAGCATGTCAGCTACTCCTTTTATTGTCAAAAGGTAGGTACAGCAGTGCCACACATCAAGTTTTGTGCAATGATGTCCACAGATTTAAAGACAGGACAATCCATCCTTTGGATCTTCTTCAGAGGGAAAATATTTCCTAGGAACTCCACAACAGACTTCTCACATATCATGGGTAAGAATTACACGATATGACCTATGCTTTTAGAAGTTAGTATTAGGGTAAATGCTAGTAGAAGTCTGGTAGAATGTATTTGGAACCCTTCCTTCCTCTTCTATTGTTTGGAAAAGTTTGAGGAGGATAGGTATTAACTAATCTTCAAAATGTTTGGTAGAATTTACCTGTGAATCCTTCTGGTTCTGGACATTTATTTTTTTGGTAGTTTTTTGATTACCATTTCAATTTTGTTACCTGTAATCAGTCTATTCATATTTTTTATTTCTTCCTGGTTCAGTTTTGGAAAACTGAATATTTCCAGCAATTTATCCATTTCTTCTACATTGTACAATTTGTCAGCCTATAATTGTTCCTAGTAGTCTATGATTTTTCCCAATTTCGTGGTGTTCATTTTACTTCTCTTTAATTTCTGATTTTATTTATTTGAATCCTTTCCCTTCTTTTCTTCATAAGCCTGTCTAAAGGATTATGAATTTCACTTATCTTTCCAAAGAATCAGCTCTTGGTTTCATTGATATTTTCAATTTTTTAGTGTTATCTTACTTTTAATTTTTTTAAGTTTTTACTTAAATTCTGATTAGTTAGCATAGTATATTAGTTTCAAGTGTACAACATGGTGATTCAACACTTCCATATAACACCCAGTGCTCATCACAGCAAGTACACTCCTTCATTTCAATTACCCATTTTACCCATCCCTGCACCCACCTCCCCTCTGCTAACCATCTGATTCTTGACAGTTGAGTCTGTGCCAAGTTTGCCTCTCTTTTTCCTCCATTTGCTCATTTGTTTTGTTTCTTAAATTCCACATATTAGTGAAATCATATGGTGTTTGTGTGTTTGTTTCTGAATGATTTATTTCACTTAGCATAATACTTGAGCTCCATCCCTATTCTTGCATATGGCAAGGTACATTCATTTTTATTGCTGAGTAAGATATATACATATATGTGTGTGTGTGTGTATACATATATATTTACATATATATGTATACATATATATATATATATATATAGAGAGAGAGAGAGAGAGAGAGAGAGAGATGATATAGATATAGCACCTCTTTTTTATCCATTCATCAGTCAATGACACTGGGATCTTTCCATAATTTGGCTATTATAGATAATGCTGTTATAAATCTTGGAGGTACATAGATCCCTTTGATTTAGTATTTTTGTATTCTTTGGGTAAATACCTAGGAAAGCAATTGATGGATCATAGGGTCATTCTATTTTTAACATTTTGAGGGACCTCCGTACTGTTTTACATAGTGGCTGCACCAGTTTGCATTCCCACCAACAGTGTGAGAGGGTTCCTTTTTCTCCACATCCTTACCAATACCCGTGTGTGTGTGTGTGTGTTGTTAATTTTAGCCAATCTGACTTGTGTGAGGTGATATCTCATTGTAGTTTTGCTTTGTATTTCCCTGGTGACTGGTGATATTAAGCATTTTTTTCATGCGTCTGTAGCCCATCTATATGTCTTCTTTGGAAAAATGTCTATTCATGTCAATTTCAATTGGGTAATTTTGGTTTGGGGTGCTGTATTTTATAAGTTCTTTCTATAATTTGGATAGTAACACTTTATCAGATATGTTATTTGAATGTTTAAGAGTTCCATCTTTTTATCTCTCTGTGCTGTCTGGATAATCTCTTCTGTTCTATCATCTATGACACTAATCCTCCCTTCAGGTTTGTTCAGTTTGCTGCTAAACATACCAAAGGTTTTAAATTCAATTGCCATATTTTATTTTGATAAAATCTAATTAAATTTTTAAAAAATGTCTTCATGAAAGAATTATCTTACACTTTATTATAGCATTTTTAGTCTTTAAAATTAACTAATTAATTTATTTATTTTAGAGAGAGAGAGCACAAGCAAAGGGAGGGGCAAAGGGAGAGGAAGAGAGAATACTCAATGAGACTCCCCACTGAACACAGAGACTGACATGGGCTCAATTCCAGGAATGTGAGTTCCTGACCTGAGCCAAAATCAAGAGACGCTTAACTGACTGAGCCACTCAATAGTCCCTCTTTAAAATTATGTTAAAACATTTATTCTTATTTTCTATTATGTGCCTGATAAATCCATTATTTAAAATCTTGATAACAGTAAATTTCTTATTGCTGCTGATTGTATACATGGTGTCTTGCTCCCTTCTGTGTTTGAGGATTTTTAAGTATGTAATTTTATTTCTCAGAAACCCATCTATGAGAATATTTTGAGCTCGTGATTACATTTCTACTTTCGTTGCATCATTATGAGAAGAGACATTTCATGTGATTTTAAACTTTTACAATTTACTAAAACTAGTTTTGTGGCCCAATATATGCTTGATCCTGGAGAATATTCCATGTGTACTTGAAAAACATGTCTATTCAGAGATTTTCTCCAGTGGATTGCTGTGTGTATGTATTTTGTATCCAACTGGTCTATAGTGCTGTTCAAGTCCTCTATTCCCTTACTAGTCTTCTGTCTGGTTCTAGCCATTATTATATGTGAGGTATTAAAGATTCCTTTTACTCTCATAGTGTTTATTTATCCCATGAATTCTTTCAATATTTGCTTCATACATATAGAAGCTCAGATGTTTGTGCAAATACAATTATTGTGTTTTCTTGATGATATGATCCATTTGTAATCAAATAAAGTCCATATTTATCTCTTGAAATATCTTTTTACTTCAAGCCTATTTTGTCTGATATTAGTGTATTTGTCTGATATTAGTCTGCTCTCTCTTGGTTATAATTTTCCTAAAATATATTTTCCCCTCTTTTCATTTACAACTTACATATATCCTTAGATCAAAAGTAGGTCTCTTATAGGAAGTATATAGTTTGGCCCTATTTGTTAAATTCATTCTATCAATTTATGATTTTTATTGGAGTTCAATCCATTTAAATTAAAGTAATTACTGATTAGGATGGATTTGTTTTCACTATTTTATTATTTATTTTCTGTAAGTCTTACAGCTTCATTGAGTCTCATTTTCTCCATTACTGCTTTCCTTTGTGATTAGTTGACTTTTTTTATAGTGACAGTTTTGTTTCCCTTTGTATTTCCCTTTGTGTATATTCTTTTTTTTAATAAAAATCTATTTTTTAATTTGTTTTCAGCGTAACATAATTCATAGTTTTTACACCACACCCAGTGCTTCATGCAATGCGTGCCCTCCATAAGACCCACCACCTGGCTCCCCCAACCTCCCACCCCCAGCCCCTTCAAAACCCTCAGGTTGTTTTTCAGAGTCCATAGTCTCTCATGGTTCATCTCCCCCTTCAATTCCATCCACTCCCTTCTCCTCTCCATCTCCCCATATCCTCTGTGTTATTTGTTATGCTCCGCAAATAAGTGAAACCATGTGATAATTGACTCTCTCTGCTTGACTTATTTCACTCAGCATAATCTCTTCCAGTACTGTCCATGTTGCTACAAAAGTTGGGTATTCATCCTTTCTGATGGAGGCATAATACTCCATAGTGTATATGGACCACATCTTCTTTATCCATTCGTCTGTTGAAGGGCATCTTGGTTCTTTCCACAGTTGGCGACCATGGCCATTGCTGCTATAAACATTGGGGTACAGATAGCCCTTCTTTTCACCACATCTGTATCTTTGGGGTAAATACCCAGTAGTGCAATTGCAGGGTCATAGGGAAGTTCTATTTTTAATTTCTTAAGGAATCTCCACACTGTTCTCCAGAGTGGCTGCACCAACTTGCATTCCCACCAACAGTGTAAGAGGGTTCCCCTTTCTCCACATCCTCTCCAACACACATTGTTTCCTGTCTTGCTAATTTACATTTTGATTTTCATGGAAATTTGATTTCATGGAAATTGCACACTGTGTCTTAAAGTGATATTTTAAACTGAAATCAACTTAACCTCAATCACATGCAAAACACTACTTTATTAATGGTCTGTTCTTCCCCACACTGTTATTAAATTAACAACATCCTTTTTTTTACACTGTCCACTACATTTTATTCTCATATTTTTAAAAAAATCTTTCTCTTCTCTTATTCTTTGCCACCTATGGGTTGTAAATGTTCTTGGCCCCTTACCATAGCTCTCAGTCTCTTTACTTTCTTTTTTATTAACATATAATATATTATTAGCCCCAGATGTACAGGTCTGTGAATCACCAGGTTTACACACTTCACAGTACTCACCATAGCACATAACTTCCCCAATGTCCATAACCCAACCACCTTCTCCCTACTCCCCTCCCCATGGCAACCCTCAGTTTGTTTTGTGAGATGAAGAGTCTCTTATGGTTTGTCTCCCTCCTGATCCCATCTTGTTTCATTTATTATTTTCCTACCCCCCAATCCCCCATGCTGCTTCTCCACTTCCTCATATCAGGGAGATCACATGATAATTGTCTTTCTCCGATTGACTTATTTCGCTAAGCATAATACCCTCTAGTTCCATCCACATAGTCGCAAATGGCAGTATTTCATTCCTTTTGATGGCTGCATAGTATTCATATATATATATATATATATATATATATATATATATATATATATATATAACTTCCTCTTTATCCATTCATCTGTTGATGGGCATCTAGGTTCTTTCCATAGTTTGGCTATTGTGAACATTGTTACTCTAAATATTAGGGTGCACATGCCCCTTTGGATTACTACATTTGTATCTTTAGGGTAAAAACTCAGTAGTGCGATTGCTGGGTCATAGGGTAGATCTATTTTCAATCTTTTGGGGAAACTCCATGCTGTTTTCAAGATTGGCTGCACAAGCTTGCATTCCCACCAACAGTAGGAGGGCTCTCCTTTCTCCACATCCTCACCAGCATCTGTCATTTCCTGGCTTGTTAATTTTAGCCATTCTGACTAGTGTGAGGTGGTATCTCATTGTGGTTTTGATTTGTATTTCCCTGATGCCGAGTGATGTGGAGCATTTTTTCATGTGTCTGTTGGCCATCTGGATGTCTTCTTTGCAGAAATGTCTGTTCATGTCCTCTGCCCATTTCTTGATTGGATTATTTATTCTCTGGGTGCTGAGTTTGATAAGTTCTTTATAGATTTTGGATACAAGCCCTTTATCTGATATGTCGTTTGCAAATATCTTCTCCCATTCTGTCAGTTGTCTTTTGGTTTTGTTAACTGTTTCCTTTACTGTGCAAAAGCTTTTGATCTTGATGAAGTCCCAATAGTTCATTTTCCCTTTGCTTCCCTTGCCTTTGGTGATGTTCCTAGGAAGAAGTTGCTGCAGCTGAGGTCGAAGAGGTTGCTGCCTGTGTTCTCCTCAAGGATTTTGAAGGATTCCTTTCTCACATTGAGGTCCTTCATCCATTTTGAGTCTATTTTCATGTGTGGTGTAAGGAAATGGTCCAAATTCATTTTTCTGCATGTGGCTGTCCAATTTTCCCAACACCATTTGTTGAAGAAGCTGTCTTTTTTCCATTGGACAGTCTTTCCTGCTTGTAGAAGATTAGTTGACCATAGAGTTGAGGGTCTATTTCTGGGCTCTCTATTCTGTTCCATTGATCTATGTGTCTGTTTTTGTGCCAGTACCATACTGTCTTGATGATGACAGCTTTGTAATAGAGCTTGAAGTCCGGAATAGTGATGCCACCAACTTTGGCTATCTTTTTCAGTATTCTGTTGGCTATTCGAGGTCTTTTCTGGTTCCATATAAATTTTAGGATTATTTGTTCCATTTCTTTGAAAAAAATGGATGGGATTTTGATAGGGATTGCATTAATTGTGTAGACTGCTTTAGGTAGCATAGACATTTTCACAATAATCGTTCTTCCAATCCAGGAGCACAGAACACTTTTCCATTTCTTTGTGTCTTCCTCAATTTCTTTCATGAGTACTTTATAGTTTTCTGAGTATAGATTATTTGCCTCTTTGGTTAGGTTTATTCCTAGGTATTCTATGGTATTGGGTGCAATTGTAAATGGGATTAATTTCTTAATTTCTCTTTCTTCTGTCTTGTTGTTGGTGTAAAGAAATGCAACTGATTTCTGTGCATTGATTTTATATCCTGACACTTTACTGAATTCCTGTACAAGTTCGAGCAGTTTTGGGGTGGAGTCGTTTGGGTTTTCCACATATAGTATCATATCAACTGCAAAGAATGATAGTTTGGCTTCTTCTTTGCCGATTTGGATTCCTTTAATTATTTTGTTGTCTGATTGCTGAGGCTAGGACTTCTAGTACTACGTTGAATAGCAGTGGTGATAATGGACATCCCTGCTGTGTTCCTGACCTTAGCAGAGAAGCTCTCAGTTTTTCTCCATTGAGAATGATATTCACTGTGGGTTTTTCATAGATGGCTTTGATGATTTTGAGGTATGTAGCTTCTATCTTTACACTTGAAGGGTTTTGTTCAGGAAAGGATGCTGTACTTTGTCAAATGCTTTTCCAGCATCTATAGAGAGTATCATATGGTTCTTGTTTTTTCTTTTATTAATGTATTGTATCACATTGATTGATTTGTGGATATTGAACCAATCTCACAGCCCTGGAAAAAATCCCACTTGGTCGTGGTGAATAATCCTTTGAATGTACTGTTGGATCCTATTGGCTAGCATTTTGGCGAGAATTTTCGCATCTGTGTTCATCAAGGATATTGGTCTGTAATTCGCTTTTTTGATGGGATCCTTGTCTGGTTTGGGGATCAAGGTGATGCTGGCCTCACAAAATGCGTTTGGAAGTTTTCCTTCCATTTCTATTTTTTGGAATAGTTTCAGGAGAATAGGAATTAATTCTTTAAAGGTTTGGTAGAATTGCCCAGGGAAGCTGTCGGACCCTGGGCTCTTGTTTGTTTGGAGATTTTTGATGACAACTTCAATCTCCTTACTGGTTATGGGTCTGTTCAGGTTTTCTATTTCTTCCCGGTTCAGTTGTGATAGTTTATATGTCTCTAGGAATGCATTCGTTTCTTCCAGTTTGTCAAATTTGTTGGTGTATAATTGCTCATAATATGTTCTTATAATTGTTTGTATTTCTTTGATGTTGGTTGTGATCTCTCCTCTTTCATTCATGATTTTATTTCCGTACTTTCTCTTTTCCTTTGGATAAGTCTGACCAGGGGTTATCAAACTTATTAATTCTTTCAAAGAAGCAGCTCCTAGTTTTGTTGATTTGTTCTATTGTTTCTTTGGTTTCTGCTCTGATTTTTATTATTTCTCTTCTCCTACTGGGCTTGGGCTTTCTTTCTGTTCTTTCTCCAGCTCCTTTAGGTGTAGCATTAGGTTGTGTATTTCAGACCTTTTTTGTTTCTTGAGAAAGGCTTGTATCACTATATATTTTCCTCTCAAGATTGCCTTTGCTGTGTCCCACAGAATTTGAAACATCATGTTTTTATTAT
>PISX010025764.1:0-27340 GCA_004024625.1 Mellivora capensis | reverse complement strand
TGGAGCATAACAAATAACACGGAGGACATGGGGAGATGGAGAGGAGAAGGGAGTTGAGGGAAATTGGGGGGGAGATGAACCATGAGAGACTATGGACTCTGAAAAACAACCTGAGGGTTTTGAAGGGGCGGGGGGTGGAAGGTTGGGGGAGCCAGGTGGTGGGTATTGTGGAGGGCACGCATTGCATGGAGCACTGGGTATGGTGTAAAACTATGAATTCTGTACGCTGAAAAGAAATTAAAAAAAAATATTTATATGTGCTTTAAATATGTTTCAAAGTCCAAGTCACTTCATTCATATAAATAATAACTAACAAGAACTAGAGCCATAGTAGAAAAAAACTAGAGCCTGGGTGGCTCAGTGGGTTAAAGCCTCTGCCTTCGGCTCAGGTCACGATCCCAGGATCCTGGGATCGAGCCCCACATCGGGCTTTCTGCTCAGTGGGGAGCCTGCTTCCTCCTCTCTCTCTGCCTGCCTCTCTGCCTACTTGTGATTTCTGTCTGTCAAATAAATAAATAAAATCTTAAAAAAACAAAAGAAAAAGAAAAAAACTAGAGTAGTTGTTACAATAACTTTGATTAAATGTGTATCTCAGTAATGATAGGTATAAGATGAAGATAAAGTATACAAGAAGGTCTGTGACAATACTGAGGGCTGTTGGAAATGCTTGATATAACTGAGCTTGGGAAGTCCAGGTTTCTTCACTAATAGTAAGGTTTTTTTAACTGCACATTTAGAGATATTTGAAAACAAGTCTATCTGCAGAATTCCTACAAGATAAATAACTCAGAATTATAAGTTATAAACTTTCTAGGTACTAACCTCTTTTACATCTTGAAAACCATTCTTTTATAACCAATGTTTAAAACTTTTTATCATGGAAAAATTCTTCTTGGAAATGCAGCTATGTGCTGATTGCATTTATTATAACTCTCGTGATGATTTATACTACTTACTTCATGTCCCTCCATGCCCCAAGGAAAGATCCTAATTTCTCTACAGGCTGACTTTGGTCTTATTCAAGTTTTACATTCCATTTTATAGAGTCTCCCTCTGTTCTATACTCATATTTGTCATGATCTTGAAGCATTTAGGTTCCTAAGGCTGGGATGCCAGAGTGTCTCAGTCAGTTAAGTGTCTGCCTTTTGCTCAGGTCATGATCCCAGGGTCCTGGGATTGAGCCCCGAATCGGGATCCTTACTCAGCGGGGAGCCTGCTTTTCCCTCTGCCTGCCTCTCCCCCTTTATGTGCTCGCTCTTTCTCTCTCTCTCTCTCCCTAACAAATAAATAAATAAAATATTTTAAAATTAATAAATAAATTCCTAAGCCTGGATAGTCTACTCATGGGAGTGAAAGAAAATGTATTCCTGTTCGTGTCTTTGATCTGTGAGGTGCTCACTACAGGATTTCAGTCTGTCTCAGATCCTCACTTTCTTCTCTATAATAATGAATCTGGGAAGAAAACTGTAAAACCTTCTTCTCGATAAAAATCTCTCTCTTATGGCTTTTAAATGATGAGATGAAAAAGAAATTGCCCCTTTGAGAAGAGAGGAGGTAAATGGAGCAACCTGTGGGGACCCAAGGAGATTCAGAGGCCTCAATTTTGAGCACAGAGCTCTGTGGTTCCAGAAAGATCCAACCAAGAACAACTTTGTCAGAGAGATTATGGACTGCAGTAGTTCAGAATAATAGGTGGCTTAGAGGTTATAATTAACAACCTTCCTCTGAAGAGTTAGAACAACAGCCTTAGAAAGAGAGGTCAAGGGCCTTTTTGAAAGGCCTCAGGGCAACAGCCTTCTCCCAAGCATAAGGGAAAGCAGATGTTGAAATAAGCAGCTCACCTACTAGTTACAGTGACTTTACATGTAGGAGTCTGTATTTGCTAAAATCAAGTACCCATGTCACTTATAAACAGGTTTATCAGCATGTGAGATGTTCTCTAAATTAAAAATACAGGGAAAAAATATGTGCATATGCCCCTTACGTATGTGCTTGTAGAGAATAAAAAAACACAGGGAAGTTATCTTTCATAGCAGGAATCATTGTAGACCTGTTCCTATCCTGTGCTACCAGCCTGGATTTGTTTCTATTTGTAAAGTCAGTAAGTCATGAGTGCAAACTTCCTTGGAAAAGCTTTGAGAATTCAAAAGTAATTATTCATTCAAAACCCAGACCTCTCTTTGGCTCCTTGGATGACACCACTGTGGGGCCTCCTCCCTTTGTTCTGCTCTACATGCACAGGGAGAAGGTGGAGCCAAGGAAGATGAAAGTTCTTGACACTAACGCCTAGCAGGACAAGTCTAGCAACTTTCAGAACAATGGAAATGAAATGGTCAAATGATATATTTTTCCCAAACTGATTATGACTTCTTCACTGGAAGTTGCTACACTTGGTGTAAACTTGCCAGTTACCACTATAATCCACTGAGGGACAGCTATAGTTGAGTCCTAGTCTATTTCAAGATGCTCCTGGAACAATACCAGATTAGCCTTCTGGTTCCAGGATGGATGGTAGGCTTCCTGCTCAAAGGTGTTTTGGGGTCTAGTTTTAAATATTTTGAAAGAAACAACCCTTCTTGTTTTCAGTCTTCAGAAATAGAGTTTGGGTGGGGGGTGATAGTGGTGGTCGCCCTTTGTTATAACGAATCACCAAGAACCAGAGCATGCCATGGGAGGGAGAGGCCCCAAGGACCCAGCACAACCTCCTCTGTTAACAATGAAGAGGGAGGAAAAGGAGAGAGAGAGGATGAGGGAGCATGGCAACTCTGGAGTCAGGCGTATTTTATTATTATGTCCGACATGACCAATTTTCCTATGTCACATTCTCTTTTATGATAGACCTTGTTTGTTTTTTTAAAACGAACAAATTCTTAGCTTATGTTTAGATAATAGCCAGGGGGGAAAAATCTGTTTTCAATTGATCCAAGTTATTGCTAAGGATTCATGAGTTTTGGTCACCAATATCACTAAGCAGCTATATGTATTCCTCAAACCATGGAAGCATAGTGGAGTTCTAATTGGTTGAATTTATCTGTAGTCCAGTTGGTCAGAAAATCACCCACTCCTAAGTTCTAACAGCTGTTGCTATGAAGCAGTCATATGGGACTTTAAATTTTACCTAGGTTCTGAGTTTTAATTTGTTCTAGAGAACTATTTGGATTCTACAGATAAAATGTTCCCAAACACATTGTGTTCTTTTAAAACATAGTTGAAAATATGTGATATTTATATATCATACAGTTATCTATTAGCTTCATTTACCTGAATTACAAGGGAACTTTTTAAAATGTATGATGATTCATTACCTAAATTTATGTGTCAGGGCAGGTGAATGTTCATTTTCCTTTAGCCTAGTTTTCTTCAAACTGAGGGTCAAAGCGTTGACACATCCCTTTAGTGTGTTTTGACCACGTATTTTAAAAAGAAACAGAATGGGATGGGATGAAATGGAACCAAATAGAATCAAGTAGAAAATACCAGAATAGGGGTCCTGGATGGCTTAGTTGGTTGAACATCTGATTCTTGATCTCAGCTGAGGTCTTAATCTCAGTGTAGTGAGTTCGAGCCCTGCAGTGGATATGGAGCCTGCTTAAAAAGCAAACAAAAACCAGAATGCATGAAGTAAAGATGAATACTGTTTCATGTAACTTTAATTTCAGTCTTGTGTGTATATGAAAGTGTCATTCTAGATGAAAGTGTAAAACGTATGTCTTTCTGAGGGTCATGATACAGAAGGTTAAAATTCTCTATGTGAGCTGCTGGTTCTTGGTTTGGATATTTTCTACTATTGTCTAATTGATTTTATCATTCAAGTCTCTTATGTGAGATTTGAGTAACTTGCCCAAGAGCAATACAACGTGGTACTGAGACAGGGCTCGTCTACCTCTCCATCTACCAAATTTCCTCAACTCTCAAGATGGACAGGAAATACTCTTATTCTAAAATGTGCTACAAAAATTATCAAAAATACATCTGTGATAATGCTAGTTTATATTTCTGCAACCTCTTTTGATGTTATTTTTTACTGATTTATGTGAGAGAGAGTGAGCACGAGTGGAGGGATGGGCAGAGGGAGAAGGAAAGAGAGAATCTCGAGCCTGACTCGGGTTTGGATCCCAGGACCCTGAGATCATGACCTGAGTCAAAGTCAGATGCTTAACCAACTGAGCCACCCAGGTACCCTCTGCAACCTCTTTTATTAATGGTGTTAAGGCTTACAGATATTAATGCACACGATACCTCTTTATTAAAATTGTCTGTTTTCTGATGGGAAAGCTGGAAAAACCATAAAATAAAGAGTTTTAAGGACTCCTATTCCAGGACAAGTGTTCAACTGTATCTTTCAAGACATATGGCTTTCCAACATATTGTAGGCTTCTCTGTCAATAAGTTCTTCTTTATGTCTAAACTATTTTCTCTTTAATCCCATCTCATTTCCACATTTTCTGTCCTCTGTGGAGAAATTCATAGAGAAAATGGTTTAAGCAGTAAGGCTTGAAGAATACACTCAGGAATTTCATTCCCAGACTTTAAACCAGAAGCTGTTGAATCTTCCAGGAAGAAATGCATAAAGATGCCTGTGACTGTCCCATTCCCAGTCACACTTTCCTCTAATCTCCATGCCCCACTCTGCCTTTCAACCAAGGCTCGGAGCAGCTCACTCTCTGCTTGGGTCTCTCAGTGAAGAAGTGTGCCAGAGAGGAAAGGGCTGTGCACAGGCCACCACAACTGCTTGGCAACTTGCCTAAACCTAAAAGACGAGAGGGGAAATCTGAGGAGAAGAGGAGTATACCAAAATGAGTTCCAGATGGATCCAAAGACTTAAATGTAAAATATGCAACTGTAAATGTACTGGAGGAAAATATGAATAGAGTTGTTTTTAATTGAGTTAATTTTTAATTTTTAAATTTAAATTAAATTAAATTAAATTAAATTAAGAATTTTTAATTCTTGAAGGAAAAAATAATGACATCTCCCCTCCAAAAAACTACAAACAATAAAAAGAAGGCATAAAAGAAAAAGTCAGTAAATACAACTATTCAAAAACAAAATTTTCTATTTAAGTGAAATACACTTATTTCACTTATTAAGTGAAATACAGCATACAATGTTAAGAGCCAATGCAGGTGAAATGTTTACTGTACATTATATAGAAAAGAACTAATTTCTATAATACGTAGAGAACTCTTATGAATAAAAAGAAAAGAAACCAATAATACATTGTAAAAATGAACATATGAATAGGAATTAAAGGTCTTCAAAAATGCTGTATTTCACTTGTAATATGAAAATGCAAATTAAGATGGGATAGAAATTTTCAGTTATCAGATGGGCAAAGATTTAAAAATAAATCACAGTATTTTGATTAGTATATAAGGAAAGGGATACTCTCATATCTATCAGTATTTGAAAAACATACAATGTGATTCATAGATTCCATTCCTACAACTTTATCAGATAGATAGATGTACCCACACATAATGAAAAAACATATGTCCAATACTGCTGGAGAATTGTTTTTTGGGGGAAAAAACAATTTTAATTCCCATCAAAAAAGGAGTGGCTAGATAAGTTATGTGTATTCACTTGGACAGGCTACAGTCGCTGGCTACAGCTCTATGGGTATGAACATGTAACAATTGCTGAGGTATATTAAATGAGGAGAGCAGGCCAGAAACTCTTCATAGAATAAGCAGCCATTTGTGGAAACAAAAAGGGAGGGGCTCTTATTCATTTGTGCTGTGTGTGCTTAGAACATCTGGAAGAATATACAACCAGATAACATTCATTGACTCTAATGAAGACCTAAGTAGGCTTACATAGGTGTGATTCAGCCTGTTCTCCATATCCTTTTGTAACTTTTGAAGTATAAATGGATCACCTTTTATTTAGTCCAGAGAAAGGTATTTTATTTAGTTCAGAGAAAAGAAAGGAGCAAATGAAAAGAAGAGAAAATGGCTGAGGGAAAGGCTATCAGGGAGAAGGATATAAAAAAGTATATTAAGTTGTTGGTTTTTTTTTTAAGATTTTTTTTGGTATTTATTTATTTGACAGAGAGAGAGAGAGATCACAAGGAGGCAGAGAGGCAGGCCGAGAGAGGGGGGAAGCAGGCTCCCCGCAGAGCAGAGAGCCCGATGTGGGGCTTGATCCCAGGACCCTGAGATCATTACCTGAACTGAAGGCAGAGGCTTAACCCACTGAGCCACCCAGGCACCCCCAAAAGTACATTAAGTTTTACTTCTAATTTGGAAATTCAGAATTCACCGTAAATTGGAATTTAGCCAGTAAACATGTAAAGATTTTCATTTCACTGTTGTGTTAGCTGCCTGGGCATATCCAAACGCTCTAAGTTTGTGAAGTCCTTCTAACTTTAGCATAAAGTGACTCAGGCCATCTTCCCCCTGAAGAGGGAAGCTCAGTATGTCCCACCGCCAAGGATTCTCAGAGGCATAACATCTCTACTGTGTACTTCTTATTCTATTTCCTGAATAGCGTGACATTCTTTACTATACTTACATAGTTTATCCTACAGCTTTGTGTCATTTTGCCCTTTGCCAACTCAAATGTGTAACATAGCCTGTTACTTATTGTAACTTCCCTCCCAAAGTCTCTCAGAAAAAGCAGTTTGTCACAGGAGAAAGTTGTCACAGCATGGCCCAATAGATGGCCAGTATTGGATAACAATAGATTGCCCTGGTTTTAAAAGTCCTTGGGGATTTCTAAAGAATCTATTTTCCTCTAACATGCAGATTCCTGGCTGGTTTCAGGCCCTCAGAAACTCAGATCCTCCCCAGTATTCCTTCTTCTCTCCTGTCCCCAGAATGTCAGAATGGCTGCTTTTTCAACATGGAGGACAATCCATCTGTGCCTTTTCTGCCTTATGGAATTCTTCCAGAAGCTTTAAAAAAAAGTCTTTTCTACCAACTGCATTGGGAATAGAGAAAGAAAAAGTCTAAATGCCCAAGTATAGAGGATTGGTACATTTTTGAGGATTGGTATAATTTATATAAGTAAATTATAATATCCCAGTACAATGGAGAATAATACATTCACTACCAATTATCTGAAATTCTATATTTACTGGAGTAGAAAAAATTTTGTAACATATTAAGTGAAGTAAGAAGTTTACAAAGTAATATGTGTGTGTACGGGGCACCTGGGTGGCTCAGTCGGTTAAACATCAGACTCTTGGTTTCCGCTCAGCTCATGATCTCAGGGTCGTGGGATCAAGTCCCATGTTGGGCTCCTCAACTGGTATAGAATCTATTTAAGATTCTTTCTCTCCCTCTCCCTCTGTCCCTCCTCTCTCTCTCTTTCACTCTCTCTGTCTCCCTCTATTTAAAAAAAGTGTGTGTACAGTGAATGTATGTGATATAAATATGTATAGAGTATATATACAATATATTTGTATATGTAATATGTACACATGCATATGTTCATACATATATATTTGTATGAATATTTGTGATAGTATCCCATTTTTTAACTCTACATAATATACATGTTTATATTTGCTGGAAGTATATACATCAAAATGTTAACGCTATAATTCTCGGAGTGGTAGAAATCTGGAGGATTTACTTATATTTTGAAGATATCATAATTATTCTACAATAAGTATCTTTTGCTTTTTTTAATGTGTAAAGGAAAAGACCCATGAGGCCCAGGGGGGTAGCACGGCCAACAGCCTCCGGGGTCTTCTAGGGACTGCTCTAAATAGAAGATTGAGACAGTTATAGTCAGCTGCCTCTGCCCCAAGACTCCAGTTCCATAAAGAGACCCTGTCCTTTCATGCTCCCTTTCCCCAACACTGTTTTACAGTAGAATCTCCTTCCTTGCTAAGACAAGGTGAAATTTGAAAAGAAAAAATAAAAGGAAAAAGCACAGAATTTCCTTTCCTTTTTCTTAAAAGAGTGAGCAACTCAACTGCTTCAGGTAATGTTTTCTACAACTTTTCCATCTTAAGAGGTATTGCAAGTTGGCCCCTCTTCACTCCCAGTGGCCTCAAAGAAGGAGGATGGACCCCCATCCTCTTAGTTAGCAAGAGGAGGCAGAACTAAAAAGGGAACAAAGACTTTTTAAGGGATCATGAGCATCAGTGATAAAGTATTTAACAACCAAAATCCTAGGAATCTCCCATTGGACTGTAGGGCCAATCAAAGGGGAAGCTGGATATGAAACACCAGTGCAGTCCTTGCTAGTGGCTCCAAACTGGGTATGAGCCCCACACCCAGCCTGCGCACTGACCAGGCTGGATGGAGATACCTACATGCAAAGGATCGCAGCCCAATCCCAAGTCAGAACAGATTGTCTCCCTTTATTCTAGGTACCTTACTCTGAGAACTTGTTTCCTTCCTCTGAGGCATGTTTCATCTTTAGGGACCTCAGAGATAACTTTTTTTTTTTTAAGATTTTATTTATTTATTTGACAGAGATTACAAGGAGGCAAGAGAGGCAGGCAGGGAGAGAGAGGAGGAAGCAGGCTCTCCACGGAGCAGAGAGCCCGATGTGGGGCTCGATCCCAGGATCCTGGGATCATGACCTGAGCCAAAAGCAGAGGCTTTAACCCACTGAGCCACCCAGGCGCCCCCCTCAGAGATAACTTAATATGACTCCCTCATCTGAGGAACCCAAACCAGGAGAGATGAATTGACATGGACAAGGTCACAGAGCCAGTTAATGGAAGGGCCAAGACAAAGCCCACTGGGCTGAGCTGAACAAATGAACATGTTTGGGATGGCCAAGTGAACAAATGAATGACTGTTCCAATACAAGTGTGAAACTCATTCTAAATCTAATACATTCTGCTCGTGTTGCCCAACCATTGGATGCTCTGTACATTTCCTCAGAGAATACAATAAGAAATTGATTGTGGGGGCGCCTGGGTGGCTTGGTGGGTTAAAGCCTCTGCCTTCAGCTCAGGTCATGATTCCAGGGTCCTGGGATCAAGCCCCACATCGGGCTCTCCGCTCAGTGGGAAGCCTGCTTCTCTTCCTCTCTCTCAGCCTACCTCTCTGCCTACTTGTGATCTCTGGCTGTCAAATAAATAAATAAAATCTTTAAAAAAAAAAAAAAAGAAATTGATTGTGCACAGTAAATAGTCACACAGATTGCCCCACTTCAGGACACACAGGCCTACCTTACAGGTAAACTTGACTGTCTTTCAAATATATAAGAACAACTCTATCTAAATAAAATTCTTGTTAAATAGGTACATTTTCTGAAAGAGAATAATCAACATCAACTCATCTGCTATCTCATTCCAAATTTTCATACATTAAATTTGTGCTTTGCATAAATCCCCCTACATGAAATGAACTGAAGGAGTTAATGGAACATCTATCCCTTGTACATAAACCCAGCCTGGTAACCTGCACTCTAGAATGTGCGTTCGGACTCGTGATCACCCAAGTACTGGCAGAATTGGACGTTCAACGTGTTACATGTATTGTTCATGATATTTTCCTCTGTAGATTGAGAGCAATATTTTATCAAGTGTCCTTCCATGTGCAAGTTGCTTTACCCTGCAAAAGTGAGGCTGAGAGGACAGGATCCCTTACCTTGACTGAGTTGGTTGTAGTGGAACAGTGGTCGCACCTCCCCTGCGCAGGAGGCCCTGGTGAGGTACAGCGGGGCTCACAAGCTCAAATGCCCACAGAGGCTGCGTAGGTGCTACACATGAGCAAAACATGGTGGGTGAGAGAAGTAATAGGGTTTGTTCAGGCAGTAGAGACCGGGTAGTTAGTGTCCCGTCGAATGGGGATGTGTTTTACTCAGATCTGCTTCATTATTAGCATGCAGAAATATATGCCAGGTTTTAACAGACTGTCCAATGTTCTTTAAGAGAAAACTATAAATCTACACATTTTAATGTAAAATCATTCAACTTGCTAATGTTGGCAACTAATTCAAATATGTTTCAAAACACTGTAAGCGATAGATAAAAAGTTCTTTGGCCCACGGGTGACCAGTTTGAGGTTTCTAGACCCCTGCAAAGATACTCAGTGGGTGGTTTTAAATTGTATAAACTGGTGCATTCATTTTCTGAATAAAACAGGGACAAAAACCACCCATCTTTTTATATAAATCATATGCATCCTTTAATCTACTTGAATCACTTCTTTCCTAAAGCTATCCCCAACTCTGACATCATACAGCTGAATGGTCTGTACTTCATGGTTCACGCTAAATAAACTCTGTCCTTTCTCTCATTGTTTCTAATTATTCCACATGTGCAGGTCTTATAGTCCAACCTCATTATAAGCAATTCCAGGGCAAAAATCATATCGAATACTTCTTTTATGTCAACTTCAAAGTTCGATAAAAATTTGCAGGCTTTTTTCAATAAAGGAAAAAAAAATAGCCTTTGCTGACACATGAATACTTAGTTATACTAGATATAAGTTTAATGTCTTGAAGTTCCTGAATTTCTAGTCTAGGCAAGCTAACAAATCCAAGTCTCTGGACACCATGCCCTGCTGGGCTGAGAAGCACGAACTTGCCATAAATTGTTAAGAAGAAGCCATTGGTAAAATAGAGACGAGTTCATGATGTCTTTTCTAGAATAAAAATGTCGGATGTATATAGTCCAATGGAGGCGATATGGTCCTTTCTAAGTCTTGACTTTGAAAAATATTCTGAGCCAACTTTTGTCTGCAGGAAGCCCTCCACTGATTTAGGCAGTAAGAGAATGGTGGGCTCACTTAGAGAAGGTCAAATTCATATTTCACATTCACAAATCAGACAGACCTTCTTGGGTTATCTTAGAGTGATTTGAAGCAGCAGAAGCATGAACTGTAATCAGCCTTAATCCAGAAATGAGAAGTAGAGAAAGGAGAAGTGTAGTGAGTATTGACGCTCCAGAAATGATTGACCACTGTCTTTGTCCCTATGTAGAAGTGAGGGTGAGTGGCCCAGAAATGGCCCTGACCACAAGCAAGTTTCGCAGTGTGCTGGACCAAGTTATCTCCACTGCCACGAGCAGGCTACAGGGTCAGAACAGCTGGGCATGTGTGCCAGGCCAACCACCAGTACACCTGGGAGTGGGCATTGTGTTTGCTTTGAATTAGCCAGCTCCAGTGGAAAATCAAGAAGTGTGAAAACAATACCCCTGTGGATCCCTGAGTCCACTGAGCTTGAAGTGATAGGGAATCCAAAGGCTAAGGTGAAGGGACCTGTTCTGATGTAAATTTTTTTTTTTTTTTTATAAGATTTTTTATTTATTTATTTGAGAGAGAGGCAGTGAGAGAGCATGGGCGAGGAGAAGGTCAGAGGGAGAAGCAGACTCCCCGTGGAGCTGGGAGCCCGATGCGGGACTCGATCCCGGGTCTCCAGGATCATGACCTGAGCCAAAGGCAGTCGTCCAACCAACTGAGCCACCCAGGCGTCCCTGTTCTGATGTAAATTGATTGCCTGACCAAAGAAAAGCATTGTATTTTCTTTCTTATTTGGAAATACTGATAAAATACTTGCAAAGTGCTCTTACTGAAAATGCTCTCTCTCCATACTTATTTTCACAAATCCCACACAGATGTGCCTTTCAGGTACTTCTTTACAGTTCTCAAAATTTCCCACATATTATTTAGTAATCAAAAAATAAATAAATTGCCAAATAAACAGACCACATCATTACATTAGGAAGTAGATTTTGTAATGCAAAAAATATAATAATAATAATAATAATAATGATGATGATGCCTGACCTTAGGCAAACAATACTTGGGTCAAAATAAAAATTACTGCTATTTACAATATTTACTTGTATCTCTGTATCTTAATTATCACCTTCTATTCAATAGAATTTATTCTAAACCATGAAATTTCCTTTTTTACTTGTCACTGTGTTGATCCAATTGCATCTTCTTTATCTGCAAATTTGTATAAAAAGCAATGTAGAAAATACAATGATTATATCCTTGGGATAATGGTGTTTACTCTACCTAAAAGTTACTACGAATTATAATGATAGAGGACTTTCTGTTTCCTCTCTTGATTGCTTCATCTTTCTCTCCGCAGCCTTTACACCCAGTTTTTTCTCATGAAGTCTCTTCTTGTTGAAAACGTACCGAATTTCATCAGGTAAGAAGTACTAAATGTGAAACCGAAAAGCTTGTTTCAAAAGAACCCAAGTTCAGAAAATCCAAAGATATGTTGACTCTGGACAAATATCTAGAATGTAGACTGGGAAAGGTCCAACGGGATCTCCAGTTGTTTGGGTGGTTCTGAAAGTGTGGTCCCCAGACCAACAGCATCAGTACCACCTGGGAACTTGCCAGCAATGCAAACTCTCTGACCCTTCCTTGTGCTTTAACAAATTTTCCAAGTGATTCTGATGCACACACAAGTCTGACAATCGGTGCTTTAGACAGGCTTTGTGGATACAGGAACATAAAATATCTCCTCTGGATTGAAGAAATTTGGTGGATTTGATATCTCATCCTATCTTTTCTTCACTGATTTTTTTTCCTCCTTCCTGCAGGTTCATCCATTCATTAGTCATTTAGCAAACTCAAGTTTGCATCACAAAATCATACTGCATTAAAAACCTGTAATTACTGTCTTTATGACAATTTAAATGCTATCTAATATGGGACTCCATCAAAAGTAGGTATGCAGTAGAAGTTGTCAACTAATTAACTGATTTAAATCCCTTTTTAGCCTTTGGAAGGAATGCTTCTGTAGTCATGCTAGACACACCTATAAAAGGGTGCCCAACTTCTTAAGATGGTTGCCTTTTAGACCTAATATCTGTAGGACATTTTCTTTACAAGTTAATATTTTCACGTGGGTTGGAAGTGTTGAATTGTCACCTCTGAAGTCATTCACAAAGGATTGTGTTGTCCAAAAGGAGCTTGTGTTCTCTTGTAGTGTTTAGGATATGGTGGAAGTCTGTACAGTAGTCATTATCTCCAATTCCAGAAGCTAGTCTTAATAGCTTTCCCAGCAGCCATTTCACCTCCAACCTTAATATAATTTGCTGTAACCCTATGAATACCTATGAATCGTCTGTTAAACCTATGAATTATGTTGTCATTCTGAAATGATTGCTAAATGCTGCCCCCCAAATGCCCTTGCTTAAGACATCCCTCCTTTGCAAAGATATACATGATTTCTTCTCAATAGCATGCCTATTTCATGAGCAAATAGGTATTACAGTCTCGAGGACTGTTTTGTCATTTGTAAAATGGTATTGTTGTAAGAAATAATGAAGATAATCCAGGTGCACTTCGCACAGTGCCTACCTCAGTAAATATAATATATAATCGAAAATAATTATATCAATAGAATTATAAATTCAAGAATTTCACATTAGACCTCATTCCATTAAAAACAAGCACGTAAGGAAGAGATAAAGTGTCTTTCCTTTGCATGATTCCTACCCCACTACATTATATTTGTCATGGAGATTTGCTGTTGTCAGCTCTCTGCTCTCTTAGTTCCTTGGCCATGGCTAGAACTCCAAATGAGCCAGGTAAAATTAAGAACATGATGAAGTATAGAAATCCCTCCCCCAGACCCACCTGTAGGGCTAGGAGAGCACCAATAGTATCTGAGATTAGTTCCTCTAATACCCATCAGCCCTTAGAGTAAAATCCAGAAGGCCAGCTGGGTGACCCAAGGGCCGGCATCAGAAGGTCAGAGGATTGGAAGAGTACCCTGAAAGGTGATTGACCCCCCTAACCTCTAATCAACTTACAAAGCATTGCATATATCCAATTTTTAAAGATTTTGGCAGAAAGAAATTTCCCTGATTTTTCATACAGATACAGATATAAGCAGAAAACAGCTATATAAAATTATGAAGTCTCATTTGGGCCCAAGTTTAAATATGTCTTAGTATCTGCTGCAAAGTTCCAGTTCCATCAATGACAAATGACTGCAGAGATGACTTTGGCTAGAGAAAGGGATGCAGAGATAGGAAAGGAGATTCTTAGAAGAGAGATATGTAAAATATTAGGATTGAATAAAAGTCCAATAAACAAGACATTTTTAAACTTTGAATTAGTGACGTAGAAAAATGAGAAACATCTGGAATCTGTACTTATTTTGCTGGTCTGAAACACAGTTTTGATATCCTTTTTTAAAATGTTTACTTTGTAAAGGCTTATTTAAAACAAGTGTTTAAGGTGGTTGAGAAGACAATGTACTTGAATTCAGAACCCCAAGGCGTTAAAGGGAGCTCTTTAATTTCAAAGAGTTTTTAACTTTCCATCAACTAAGCTGAATGCTGTCTCTTCGAAGGAGTCCTTTTGTTCCATTTCAATACAAAGTTGGAGTCAAAGGCTTACAGAGCTATCTGAAATTTAATAGTAAATTTTTGGAGAGAGATAGAGGACTCATTTTTCTTTCATATTTTTAAGTTATTTTGTGTGATTCTTCAATAGCCAGCCCTCCTCCACAAAAAATCAGCATCACCATCATCATCATCTAATAGAGGTGGATCTACCTAGACTTTGGCCCTTACTTTCATTATGGACACAGCCAAGAATTACAAATGAGGTCATTTCCCTTTGTTATTTCTGAGAAAGATTAGTTCTGTGAATAAGGTTCTAGCCAAGACAGACTAGGCAATACCCGGTGGGTTTATGGGTTTCTTAAATCCTATTGTGTTCTCCATTGGTGCTTCCACACGCCCTTGCTGGGGCTCAGGACTGGTCACTCTCTAGAAGGAGAGCAGGTGTTACAGGCCAATGAGGTGACCCAGGGTGTTGGGATTCTGAGGGAACCACCCCTTGGAATTATTTCATGCCTGTGGCACAGACTCCTCTGCCTGTATTAGACAAGGGAGAAGAAGAGAGGGAGGCGATGGGGAAAAGAAAACATCTTGGGGTGAAATAGGTATTCTCTCCTCCATCATCAATTTCCTACTCTTCTTAAATACTTTATAAGAAAGCAAATATTGTGAGGAGCCAGATCTCAGGGAAGCCATGGAATGGAATTATATATCAGGCATAAACCGTATTTGTGACATTCTGGTGGCATACTAAATTCCCAGGATTCTACTGCTGAATCAGTCTCATGATGGTCTTTTTCAAGTCATGACACTGAAGAAACTCCCCATGACTTGTGCGTTTTTTACTCCTATTTTATTAAGTTCAGGAGTGCGGACCACTTTACCTTACGGGAGGCAAGGTGGAGGGCAGATGACCACTTGCCAAGACTGTCATTCTCAAAAAGAACCAAAGAATCTCCATTTACAGTTCAGGCCACAGGCCTGATTGTCTTTCACACTGAGTAGCCTGTAGGCATACTTTGCAGGGGAGAAATGGTGGGGGAAATAAGGTTGCTTTCTATGAGGTATTCCCAGCATCCCACAGTAGTTACTTATTGTTAAATTCATCATTTCTCCCACCTATTTTTTATTTTCTGATTGGAGCATTTCTTTGGATAATAGTTTCCAGAGAATTAATAGACACTATGTGACTCCATGCTTTCTTTTATTTATGCAAAAGCTACCTTTGATCAATTTTTGAGGATGGTCCTTGATGTGTTTTCCCTGCCCTACCCTTTGTGGTTTTGTAAACAGCCGTCCTTTCTGCCTTCAGCCTTCATCTTTTCACACTGAAAAGTAAAATAATTCTTCCTCATGCTTGGCCTTTCTAGTTCCCTTTGCTAGACTGGACAGTTAATTGTCCCAAAGAATTCCAAGCATAGAACAGTGTATGTGCAAAAACAGAATATAAATATTCACAGAATCTTTAAAACTACCCTAGAAAAAAGTGTGTATTTTTAGATCTATACAGGTTTTTTATCACTAAAATAAAATGTAAACCTGTTGCTTTATGCCATTTGGATTTTTTTCATTACACTATGAAGCCTCTAAAAGTAACTCTTTTGAAGTATAGAGATAATACCCGCCAGTTACTCAAAAGGGCTACCAGGAACACTTCAATTAATTCTTCTTTATTGCTGAAAACAGCTTAAATTTAATATTAAGGTCCAGAGTCAATCTAAAGAAAAAAATTTGGAGGAAAAGAATTAAGGTCAATTATCTATTGACTTGAAATAATTTTCTAAAAGACAGGCTATGAATATAAAGACAGCTTTGTCTGCACTCCTTGTGCATCAGGTCTTTGTTCTTGCATCAGCTAAGGGAGCCCACCTGGCTTTGACTTCCTCCCACAGATGCTTCTTTGCTGAGGGGAGTGGAATTTTCCTTCGGTGACCTCTCTATGCTGGCTATCCTTCATGGACTTGCTGGGTTCCCATCAAACTGTTTCTATGTTCATGAGATTTTACAGAACTTTAAGTTTTCTGGTCACAAAATTGTTTGCTTTGTGAAACTTTCAGACATTTGCTTTCCCTCTTCATCACAATGGCAGGAATACAGAGCTTTCACATGATTTTTTAATGGGATTCAGCTGAGGTATTTCCAAGAAATACCTTGGAATTGCTATTTCTCTGCCTCAGCTTTCATTTGCAGATGGCTGGAACTCTTCTCTTCTCTTCTCTTCTCTTCTCTTCTCTTCTCTTCTCTTCTCTTCTCTTCTCTTCTCTTCTCTTCCTTCTCTCCTCTCCTCTCCTCTCCTCTCCTCTCCTCTCCTCTCCTCTCCTCTCCTCTTCTCTTCTCTTCTCTTCTCTTCTCTTCTCTTCTCTTCTCTTCTCTTCTCTTCTATCTCTGTGTCTGTCTCTGTGGGTCTCTGTCTCAACCAGCAAGAACTCATGGACATGAGCTGTGTCTTTGTGAACATGAACCTATTAGTAGGTATTCCCAAAATGCCACCTATTTCAGTCAGTTTCTGGTATAGTCACACACTGTTTAAAAAGTAGATGTACAATGGAGATCCCTGTCAGCACCAGGCAGTTGGCAACAAATAAGTGTGACCATAAGTCAAAGCAAGTCCAGGTTGAATCCTATGGTTAACAGTGGGGAAAAGGGCAGCCAGCATATGAGAGATAAAGGGAAGTAAAAAATAATTCAAAGATCAGGACAAGTTTGGTGCTCAAGACCCAGGAGGATTGTCCATAGGAAGGGTTTCTGACACCAGGGCCCAGAGAGTCTGCAGAAACCACAGGGACAAAGCATGAGGAAATACAAGGCAAGCTTATGTGCTGGCATCAAAGGAGACATTCTGATCATTTCCTGCTTCTAAATTTCTCCACATTCCTATGGGGTTGACAGTAAGCCCAGTATAGATGGGAACAGAGAACTGAGATGAGGGACACAGGCACAAAGAATCTGATGTATCTTTTAGCAGTGACATAAAGAAAGAAGAGTTCTTTCACAGCACACATACGAACATTAAATATAATGTAGTTGGCCAAGGCCATTCACACTGACTGAAAATTCCTCTGTCTTCTTGCCTTACACATGTCTATCTCATCTCTCCTTTTGAAGCAGAATGTTTTAAAAAAAATTTTATCCTATGAAATTCAACATATGACATTCTTCTGTAATAGAGCTTCTTTCTGTGGTCTCCAATAAGTAAGCATCACCCAACACATTTCTCTATGCCGAAACTCATGAACCCCACCTTTTCTTTTCTTTTTTTCTTTTCTTTTTTTTTTTTTTTTTTTTTTGGCCCTTAGTATATTGTCTCTTGGCCCAGTTCTCAGAATTTCCATTTCCCATCATCTGCAAAATCGTCCCTGTCTTCAGAGCCTTAAGTACAGATCAGTGCACACCAGGGACAGCAACCTCCCAATATCGAATTAGTTACTCTGACCATCTTGTTTGGCGTGTTTTATACATGTTGTATGGAAAACAGGTCCTTGTCTTGATTCCATCTCTCACTGGCATGAACATCAGGCAATCTCTTCCTTCCCCTAAGCTGGTCCTGCCTAGTACAGTAAATTGTTTTAAGAATCAGATGAAATAATGGAAAGGAGAGGATTATAAATTTTAAAATGCTACAGAAGGTATTATTATAATAAAATATGGATTATTGGCTCACATTGGGGTGGGGCTCCTTTAATCATTCTTCTGGCTTATTTGTGTAACCTCTGGTGAAATAGTAATAATTGTTGTAAGTGGTGTAAGTTTCAGCACATCTCCTATTTCTTCTGTGTCTTTCTCAGGGCAGTCATATCTACCGTGAACTGATACTTCTCTAAAGGGATGGGGTGGAAAGGCATGTAACTGAAAGGGACTGGGGGCCTTTGGTTAATGAGCCATCTTAGATAGGAGTCATTTTAGCTACCCCAACCCAGAAAATGATGACAGCAATAATAATATTATAAAACCATACAGCCAATAACTTAGCATTCTTATCATTTGACATTTCCATTCAACCATGTTCGATCTCTCATAGCTACCACCATCATGAACATCAAGTTTTATTGAGGTCCTCTAGTTTATTAAATTTCAGCACATATTTTTTGCCCGTCATATATGCGCCACGCCCTATGCTAAGTATGCAACAGTGAGTAATTTATAGTCTTCCTTAAGAAACTCACATACACATAAACACACTCATAAATCTGTAAATAATATTCAATGTGAACATTGCTGTAGGGGAGATATATTCAAAGTGCTTGGTAGTACAGAAGATAAAGTAACTCAGCCAACTCTGTATGGGAAATTGGAGAGGAGGTCCACGTGAGCGGGGCCTTCAAGGATGAACAGAACTTGGTCAGAGAATGAAGAACCAACCGGTTCAAATCCCAACTCTGCCACTTTCCAACTGCCAAACTTGGCTAGTTACTTATCTTTTGCTTCAGTTGTCTTACTTCCATAATATGATATTGTCTGATACTAATTGAGCCTACCTTGAGAGTTCTCACGAGCAGAAATGAGTTAAGGCGCATACAGTACTCAGAACAGGTCCTGTCATGTAGTCATTCAATAAGCAGTAGTCATTATTGTTGTTAATATTATTCTTCACCAAGTCAACAAGTGGGAAGGAGATCCTTGGAACTCTTAGAGACCTGGTCTCTGAATTTAAGAGACATCTGTGATCATCATTATCATTATTAAAAACAATAAAGCTAAAATGTGTCGGGCACTCAACGCCTTATACGTGTAGCTTGACCTATTTCTCATAGCAGTCTTGATGGTCAAAAAATGTATGCAGAGATATCAGTAATGCTACAAAGGATATGAACTAAGTGAAAAACAGGTGGCACAGGGTAGACAGAAGAGGATTACAATTGGAAGGATATTATAACCTAAAGTAAAGAGGCAGAAGTCAAAGGTTGGCTTTACAAAGTAAATAGCAGGCTTAAGCCAAATGAGCTTGTAGGCATGGCTTTTTGGTTGTTTTCATTTTAATTTTTTGTATTTTTAGTTTTCGTTTTTGTTTCTTGGCATGTTCATTGCCAGTCGTGCCCTCTCCAATCTACTCCAGTTCCCAGCACTGATCTCATACACAGGCCTGAAAACATTTCAGTATTGAAGTTGGTGACACGTGGACAAGGATCTAGAACCTAAGATTGGCAACTGCTTGCATGTGTTGAACAATGTTTTCATGCCAGGCTCTGTGCTTGGTACTTTCAGATACATGATCTATGTAACATCCTGAATAAAGCTATGATGGTCCCCAATTTACAGATAAGATAACTTGAGAGAGGCTAAACCTTTAAAGGACAAGTCAGAGGCATCGAAGCAGGGCAATCCATGGAGGGCTTGAGACTCATTTGACTGGAAGAGAGGATCCATGCACGGGGGTTGTATGAGTGCAGGAGGAAGGGGTTGGAGGATCTTGTCAGGCTGAGGAATTGGAACGTGGCGACAAGAAGCTAATAAATGATAGGCTTCCTTTTCTTCTTTACAGCTTTATGAAACTCACCCACAGCAAACATGTGGGCTGCTGCAAGGTTTGCTCTAAAGTGGGAGAGGTGCTGGGAAGGGCTGAAGATGTTCGTATTTGCCGAATGCTCCACCACAGGCAGGGACAGTCCTTCAGCTCTCATGACAACAGAAGAGAGGAAAGACTGTCCAACAAATATTCCCAGTGGAGTTTTCTTCATATGTATTATGTCATTTTTAAGAAAATAGCCACTCAGTTCCTGCCCCTGGATTCTAGTCCTTGAGATCTGGGTAATATTTAAGTCTTACAAAGCAGAGTACTCTCAAAATCAAGACAAGTTCCTTAACCTTTGATGCTAAGAAGTTCTTCATGGCATTGCTCCTGTTTACGTCTTCACGCTCATCTTGCTCCACTCCCACGATGCACCCCAGCCATTCTACTGTTCCCAGAAAGCACCAGCTTTTTTCCAAAACACTTCATCAGACCACACTACCCCAACCCTCCATAATGCTTTGCCCTTACTTCTGGGATACAGCTTCTCACTGAGAACGTGCTTTTGGTCTGCAGTAGACTGTAAGCTCCATGAAGGTAGGGAGTCCCTTGTTCTCTACTGATTGCCTGCGTCTGACACATTCCAGCGCATAGTCAGGACTCCATAACAAGTTGCCAAATGAATGAGTAAAAAATTAAATGAGAGTAAGTGTTCTGATCCCTTGTTTCTTATTGCTGGACTCTGGTCTTTACCTTGCCAGTGAGTTTTCTCTCTCTAACTGTCTGTCTGACCCTAGATGCCTCCAACACCAGCTTGCTCATTGATTTCCATGTCCCTTTCCAGATCTTACAGATTTCCCACCCTACTTACAGTCTGACTTATGCACACACTCACCACCACCAAAAACAACAAAACTCGTTTTCTTTCTCTTTTCTGGTGCTCATCTTTTGCCAAAAACCATCATTCTATTGCTGTTAGCCATGAAATGTTTTGAGTCTCACAGTTCTCATTTTCTTCTCAAATCCAGCAATTATGTTTGAACAGACTCATCTGGAAAAAAGAGATGAGGAGGGCTGCCTACACAACATATCTATTCTCTAGCATTGTTGTTAGCAGTTCTTGGAGTAGAGGGGAAGTGTGTGTACATGTGTGTGTGTCTATTTGTGAGAGATCGACCCACAGCTTGGGATGGTCTGTCTAACTCTCGTGGAATAAACAACCTGAGAAAAACGTTGATATCTGCCTGCTCATTGGAAAGGGGAAGGCCCTAGATGGGCAGTCCCAGTTCTAGGGGCTCAGGAGGAGTTCTGCCTAGCAGGCCAAACCTGGTAGTCCAGTACTGAAATAATAATAATTTTAGCAGCCTGATTGCTAATACCTATGAGAACTCCCTATGTTCCAATCACTGTGCTAAGCACCTTACACAGAGTATTTCAATTATTTCTTACATCAACCCTAGATGGCGGGAGCTCTTATTACTCCTGTTTTACAACTAGGGAAACTGAGGCCCAGAGAAACAAAGTAGCTTGCACAAGATCACACACTGAGTAGTGGAGCCGGGATTAGAACCCAAGCATTCCAGCCTCAGAACTCCATCCAGTAAGGAATGGTTCCAAGCAGGTGCCCTTTAATCACTGAGAGTTAGACTGTGGAAGCAACACACATACAAAACACACATTTGTTTTTACAATATAACTCTCACAACTGGGGAAAGTGGAAGAATTGTTTGGTCTTCAGGGACAGGTAAAGAGGTTAGTTAAAAGAATCTTCCAGCATATTATATTTCTCAGCATGTTTATAAATGTGTAAGTGTATTCCATTATGCATAGATGGAGTTCAAGGGAGCACAGGGCTGCCACCCATTGTACCGCATGCAAAGGGTGTGCCCTGGAATTGTGCAGTGCACAGACTGCTCAGCCGCACATGACAGCTCCAAAAGGCATGCTTCTTTATACCCATAAATTAGTATAGGGGTCAAATGGAGATGTAGTGATGCAGCTTGAACTAGTGTGGCCTTCAAAAACTAAATAAAAGACAACACAGAGCAATAACTTGTCCCTTATGGTAGAATAGAAAGATTCTTTCCCAGTGTGACTGCAGAGAGACTCTGCACTCTCCTCTGCCACCACCCCTTCCCATGCAACTCCGTCAGTCAGAACTTGCCATTGTTCCCTGCACACACATCCCCCCATACTTCCCAGACTGTATAAATGTTTCTCCCTCCTCCTCAACCTCTCCCCATCTTTCTCTACCTATTACCTTCCTTCTTCAAGATGTAGACATCCATCCACCCATCCATTCATTCAACAAACATTTGTGGATCACCTACTATATCCTAGGCCTTGAAGTAGATGCAGGGTGACAAAGATGAGTAAAGCATTCCTTAACCTCAAGTCACTCACAGCCTAGAGGGGGATTAAACAAAGTGAGGCCCTCTCCAGGAAGTTTTATAGACATTCTCTCTCTCTCTCTCTTTCTCTCTCTTTCTTTCCCCCCAGCTAGAGGAATTCTCATTGTTTGGAAACACGTACAGTGCATTTCCATATGGGCTAAGTAACAATTTGAAACACTTAGAGAAGAACAAATACATTATAGAAAAACAGACAATATTTTAAAAGCTATAAATCAATAAGTTTATATATCTGTATTTTTTCTTCCTTTCTTCATTTGGTGAGGAGGCAATAAAATGTTAAGTTAAAGTTCGGTTGATTTTCTCTAGGTACTTGCCAAATTATTGATATCACATTCTACTGTGTTTTTGAGATTCAGAGAGTCTACCCAGTGCTTGTGAAAAGTTCAGTTGAGAAAAAGAAACGCGTACATCATTCTAGCCTGGAAATGACTTTTTTTTCCCCTTAAGCGTGTGAAGCTTGAGCCAGACAGCTATATGTAGTACGAAAATAATTCAATCCCCAAAGACATAAAGTAGCAGATTATCTTATGGGAACCCTAGCAGGTGAAAGACTTTTTAAAAAGTCCCTTGTTATGAATATGAAGCCTCAGCTGGCCACACATGTTCCATTTGAGACAGGAAAGCTCATCTTAGTAGACTATAAGCTCCTTTACAGCAGGAACTGTGTCTTACTCACTTGCCTAGCCCAAGCACCCAGCATAGAGAGGGCTCAGTAAATATTTGTGAACATGTTATTCTACTGATCAAAGTGGAAGTCTTTTTCATTCTCAGATGACCTGTCATATTCCCTAATGTTCTGGAAAAAGGGGCATTAGATTTAATGTTTGGCATTTTGGGGAGGGCAGGAGAATTGTGGGGTTTTTCTGTTTGTTTTTGAGATATGTCAGAAATCAGTAAAGACCAGGATGAAATCAATAACCTTGTCCATCAGGGCAGCTAAGATGGAGACCCCCCTGACCATCCTACTTGATGAATAGATCCATTAGGTAATCTGATCTTCCCTGTGATGAGCAAAGGAATTAATTGTATTCCTACCTCTCGTGTACTTATGACTTTGAGGTTTTGCTATATTTTCACCTCAGATGTTGTAACCAGCCTGTTCTAAGGCTCCAGGCCTCACATGTCTTCCAAAGGCTGTACAAAAGCATTAAGACATGACAAGCCTTCCCACCGTCCCATACTGCTCCCACAGTACACCTTGGTCTGGATCCCCTGTGAGACTGATTCACAAACAGGAAGTGCTCTAAGAAGCATGCTCAGTCTGAAAAACACAATCTGTGTGTCATCTCACCTTCAGTGGAATGTGGAATTGGATGTCACAACCCTCTTCCCGTCCGACTTGGCACTGGCATTTGATTTTACTTGGTGATGAGAAATGTAACAAAAGTATGAGAAATTTTCCTTCCAGAGCACTTCTTAAGGAAGCTTGGTGGCTTTACAGGAAATCTGTATTGCTTAGCATTCATGAAATGCCCCATTACTGAGACGCTTCAAAGCCAAATAAACACATTTCATCTGGACATATTTAGAACTCACAATAAAACAAAAGTAAAAAGATGAGTTGGTGAAATAAGGACATTTTTATCCTTTTATTCCTCACCTGTTTTTCACTTTCTCTCCTATCCTGTAATAATTTCTGAACATAGTGACCCTCACATACATTTTGGAGGATTTCATACTATTATATATTGAATTATATAGTGTTAGTAAATCCATTACAAATTCTCATTCCCAAATCTTAGAGTTTGGCTGCAGAGATTCAGAAAGAAACCAAGACATTAAGGAGAAGCTAGTGGCTACAGCAGCAGGGTCTTGCTTCTGTTGGTCTCCATCATGAATGTCTTTATTTGCCAAAACAAAATGCTTCCAAGTTGTGGTGTACGTCCACTGCCTGCCTTCGGGTGTTTGTTTAGAAGAAGATGTGTGGTGGCTGTGCTCTGAGTTCCCTCCCCACTCAGGGAACCAATCCTCTGGGTTTTACTCTGCCATCCATCCGCTGGGACAGGTAGACCCTGTGGCATCAATTCTGTGCTAATATTCTTTTCACGACTTGGTGACAGTCAGGCCCTTACCAATCTGAAACAGACTCCTCAAGTTGAAATGTAGGCATTTAGTAGTAAAAGGAAGCCATTTTTTAAAGAAATATGTTGTTGGAGCCCCTGGGTGGCTCAGTCATTTGAGCGTCTGACTCTGGGTATCAGCTCAGGTCCTGATCTCAGGGTCGTGGGCTCCAGCCCTGCATCGAGCTCTGCACTGGGTGTCAGTCTGCTTGGGATTCTCCCTCTCCCTCTGTCCTTAGCCTGTCTCTCTCCCCTTCTGTTAAAAAAGAAAAAGAAAAAGAAATATGTTGTCGAAAACAAGAGCTATAGTTTCTTAATTCCTGCGTATGTACTGTTGTGGTTTTCCAAGCTTTTGGTTCATCCCAATGAATAAATGTGATTCTTCTTCCCGAATAGCTGAAGAAATGCATTATCCATCATTAGGTGCCTCCTGTGAACCAATTCTTCCTTAACATTGAAAAGGCCCATCGATATAGAACTAATATTAGATTGATTTTTGTTCTCATTTTGTTTTTCCTCATCTAGGATCCTCCTACAGAACAAGTAACAGTACGATATGCACCCTTAGAAACTAAATAAACTGTTACATGCTACATGAAAGAAGTCTAGTGTATTTGGGCTCTTTCTTCCAGAATTAGATAAAATTTGTCTTTATACCCACTTCTTCCTTGTTCTCCTCTGTTGAGGCTGGATGGTAATTCATTCATTTTTTTTACTCATTTATTTAATTCATATGTTCATTAAAAGCATTTATTAAGAACCAACTGTTTGCCAAGACATGAAAAAAAATAGAAAATAGTGAAGATCCTTGCTATTTGCTTGGGGGAGACAATATCTACATGCATGAAACAATTTAGTGCTAAGAGTTATTTAAAGTGTGTGAAATTTAGTTGTAATAATAATAGATGATATTACATAGCATTTACTATGTGCCAGAAACTCTCTATGTGTCTTACATATATGAATGCTCACAACAGTCTTACCAAGTAGCCCCTTTTATTTTTTTTTATTTTTTTTTATTTATTTATTTGTTAGAGAGAGCGAGCACAGGCAGACAGAGTGGCAGGCAGAGGCAGAGGGAGAAGCAGGCTCCCCGCCGAGCAAGGAGCCTGATGTGGGACTCGATCCCAGGACGCTGGGATCATGACCTGAGCCAAAGGCAGCTGCTTAACCAACTGAACCACACAGGCGTCCCAGTAGCCCCTTTTATGATCCCATTTTCCACGTGGTGAAACTGAAGCACAGAGAGATTAACTAACTAGCAGTGTGGTAAAGAGCAGAGCAAGGGTTTGAATCCAGGCAGTCTGGCTCTTGGGTCCAGGCCCTTTGGCCAAGGCCTACCATCATATATATATTCTATATAGAATTAAAATGTTGCAGCCTGTGGTCACTTGGGGAAGCAGTCAGGGAAGATATAGTTCTTGAATAGAACCTTGGTGATGGTGTAAAGTGTAGATTGTGAAGAGGGAGGACATGGACTTTCTTTCTTTCTTTCTTTCTTTTAAAGATCTGCCTATTTATTTTGGGAAAGAGAGACAGAGAGAGCGTGCAGGGGAGGCAGAAGGGAGGTATGGAGGAGGGACAGGGGGAGAGGGAAAGAGAGAATCCCAAGTACACTCCCCACTCAGGGCAGAGCCTAACCTGAACTCAATCCCAGGACCCTGAGACCATGACCTGGGTCAAAACTAAGAGTGAGACGTTCAACCCACTGAGCTCCCCTGGCGCCACAGGACTTGGACTTTCTGAGAAGCAAGGATAGCAGGAAGAAGAGCTGGGACTTAGAAATGAATACGCGATGATAGGAGGAATGACTAGCTTGCAAAATGGTGTGAGAAAACTTTTTTTTATACGTCTTCGAGCACCCAGCTTGAGAGTTCAAACAGAATCCATAGGCAAGTGTAAAAGCAAAGACCTGACTCATTCACGCACTGATATAATGACAGCCCTGAATGGGACCTCAGAGAGCTTCAATTCCAACTCCTCCCTTGGTAATTACAGGAATCCAAAGATCCGGAGGGTTGAAGTGACTCCCAGTGTCACTTACCTGGTGGCAGAGCTAAGACAGAGCAGAGCTGTCCTGATTCATCATTTAATGCCACTTCTGATGTCTCAGACCCTTCTGAAAGGTTCACCTGGCAGAGGCACGTAGTTCAGCCTAGAAGGGAGAGACTGAGCCTGGGTGACTATGGGGCATTATCGCAAAATGCAGATGAAGCAAGAGAGGCCTGGGCTCCGTGGACATGGTAAACTTTCCAAAAAAGGATTGAGAGAATGTGATTGGATGACCCCAGGGTGATCCCAATTTGGCATAGCTTTGACAGAAATGGGGAAAGTGGACAAAGGAGCCATGTGGGCAGAGAGAGCATCAGCTTGAGTTTAGTACTGTGAGAGAGAGGTGGCTTGTACCTCGTGGCACCTACTGGAACATGGTGATCCGGTTCCATGAAGCTGTTGCCCCCTCATCCGTGTGGGAGAAAGTTCTGGTCTACCTCTCATGCAGGGCTGAGGGGGACTAAAAGCAAAGGCCTGAGAGGCAGCAGGACCTAGATGCACATGCAGGCTTCACATTTCCTAGCTATGCACCACTATCTTGCTTGTTATAAGTTTTAAAGCTTGAAAGCCTTTGCAGAGCATCTTACCTGGCACATAGTAAGTGCTCAGTAAACTCTTACTATTGCTGTTGTCGTTATTGTCGGCTGCTATGACAGCATCATCCTCCAAGCTCCAACAGGTGTTCTTGGGTCATTAAGGAGATGACTATAAAGCAAGCCAGTTATGAGTATACCTAATGTTTAAAAACAGTGGAAAGATTTTATGTTGACTTTTTTTTTTTTTTTGGCTTCAGTAACTCAACCAAGTTGTTGCTGGTGATGACAGGCGATGTACAACTTTAGAAGCCATCAGCACAAGGCAGCAGCCAAACCATAATCTCATTGTTTTTACTGCATCTGAAATGTTGGCTCCACAGGCTGGAGGTGCCAATGGTAGGGCCACTAGCCAAGAATTTCAGTTATCTCTGTTGGCCAGAGCAACTCAGCACCATGAGCCACTAAGCTATTGCAGAGAGAGACTCTTCCCTACCGTAAGATCCCAAGTCAATATGGCGATGGGACTGTCTGCCTTTTTCCCATATTCTTTATAAAAATATCACAGGCCATGCAGCAGTTTTAGGCTTTTTTTTTTTTTT